>JAFVLL020029845.1:14478-114573 GCA_021397915.2 Tor tambroides
CCAACAAGTACGGCTTTGGCTACCAGTTGTCAGATCACACAGTTGGCGTTCTCTTTAACAACGGCACTCACATGAGCCTGCTGTCGGACAAAAAGTATGTTGAAGATCCCAGATGTCTTTTTAGCTTAAAAACCACTGATTTCATGAAGACTAACATGTCTTTTTGACCTTCAGGACGGTGCATTACTATGCAGAGCTGGGACAATGTTCAGTCTTCTCCACTACAGAAGCCCCAGAGCAGTTTGTCGGCCAGGTCACCATCTTAAAATACTTTTCCCACTACATGGAGGAGAATCTGATGGATGTAAGTGTCCTCGCTTGGTTGAAATGTGATTGCTATCAAATCAAGCCACCATTGTTTATATACTGCAGCGCTTTATACAGTCCAGATTCAAAGCAGCTTCACAATAATGAACAGGAATAGTGAACTTTTTCAAATGGGAGAAATTCTCAGCTCTAAAAAAAAACAGTAGTGTCCTTATTCAAGTTCAGTTCAATCAAATTGTGAAGCAACACTACAGAAATCAATAGTGTCATTATTCAGCTCAAGTTTTGTTCAAGTTTTGTCTTTAAACCCCAACTAAGCAATTTGCATCAGATTTTCTGATTACTACTCGCTATTCCTCAACAGGGAGGTGATTTACCCAATGTCACAGATGCAGGCAAACCCAGACTGTATCTTCTTCAGTGGCTCAAGTCTGATCGAGCACTCATGATGCTCTTCAATGATGGCACTTTCCAGGTAAAACTTCACGTTTGTACTTCTAGAACGCAAAAGCATCTACATACTGAGATGCTGACGTGAAGCTACTTGACTGCTAAACGCACGCTATTCCCGCAGGTGAACTTCTACCACGATCACACCAAGATCATCCTGTGCAGTCAGAGCGAGGAATACCTCCTGACGTACATCAACGAGGACCGCGTGTCCACCACGCTGCGGCTCAGCACCCTGCTCGTGTCCGGCTGCTCGGCGGACCTGCGCAGCCGCATGGACTATGCACTTAACATGCTGCTGCAGAGATGCAACTGAAGCGACAGACTGGAATACTTTGAAAGGACAAGAATGTGGACTACATACGGCTGGACGGGAGTGTCGAAGATGGGAGGAGATGTCTTGGATTATGAGTTTTGCAAACGGACTGAACTGAGCTGGGCTGGAACCAGAGGCGACGATGAAATAATGACAAATAGATCTCGTTTAAGTCTTTTTTTAATGCAGAAATCTTGCTTTGTTGAAGCCAAAAAGGGGGTGTTTATGTCGAGGCAAGGTGGTTTCAGCAAGGCGGGGTGGTTGGATGTAGCTCTCTTGAGAGCAGATTTCGTTTAACTGTGAAAACATTCCTGCTTAAGGACACGGGGCTGCGTCGTGAAACGATCCAATGCTGTAGTTCTGCACGTTCGGTTCTTCCCATCCCTGTGTTGCGAGAAGAACCGGCTGCATTTCACTGTGTGGACACGACCTGCAATGCCATGGACATAACTTATTATCGGAAAGAACCCAGTATTTATTTATTTAATAAAGACGATCTTAGAATTATGTCGGTGTGAGCACACGTTATTTAATTGTTCGTTACAATAATCGTGACTGGCGCTTTGTCCTTTTACTGTACGTCAATCTCCCGGGCCATCATGGGAGTTGCGACAAACTCATTATGCAAGGCCAATGGCAAAACCGCAATCGGCGTTTGTCTTGTCTTGATGTTTGTGTGAAGATTAAAGATGAATAATATCGTGGAGGTGTTGTATTTTGTTTCTTCTTTGAAGCGCAATTACCCCCATTGTCCCTGCATCTGAGTGCCAAAGCAGTCGATTACGTAAATCTCCAGGGGCCCGATGAAGCGACTTCAAAAACACACATTATGCTCACAAAAGGGAAGACAAACAAGAAAAGAGAGTGTTGTTTCACCACCTACTGTCTGCCCAGCACAAGCTCCCTATGCTGCGCTGTCAAGCCCTCACATGCACTATATTAAACGAGTAACAGTACTCGACTTGATTTCGTACTGGGGTTTTAATGCATTGCTTAAAACTACTTAATTGCATTTCATTTTTTGCATGTAGAACAGACCTGTGACCCATTTTTGTTTCACAAACGAAAGAAATAATGAAGCTTTACACCTTCACTGACAAACAACAAATTGTAGGTCTTTTCATCATGCACTAATTAACTCATTTGTTATAATTAGTCATAATTTAAAGATAAACGGAGTGCACAAAAGATAAATGAAAAGCTCATCAAAGGGTTACGATGAATCAAACCAAAAGCATCTGAACACAAAAGCATCTTTATAGATTATGAACTGCACAAAATCCATTCCTTAGACAAAATACCATGGAAAACCATGTTTAGGACTAAACCATGACTTTACTCTCCTTCTTTTAGTGCAATTTAAAAGGACAGCTCACCCAAACATGAAAATCCTAGCATTTCCTCACATTCATGTCATTCCAAACATGTATGACTTCAATTTTGGTGTCTCAAAATAACATGAACAATCACATTAGCTCAAAATCTCATGATCAATAACACAAAAAGTTGAGAGATTTTTACAATGACAGTCATTTGTATGTGAATGCAGTTTCTTGCAGCTTATGCATTAATGTCACTAAAACTTAGACATTTCTAAATCACATTTCACAACAAAATCAATATAAAAAAAGTTTAGTTTTGGGGACCAATTCTCATTATTAATTACGTCTTTTGCCTCAATAAGGTGGTTGTTAAGTTTAGGCATGGGGTTGGATTAAGGGATCTTAAATATGGTCATGCTGAATAAGGCCTTAATACGTGCTTTATAGGGGGAAGTCGTGGCCTAATGGTTAGAGAGTCGGACTCTTAACCCAAAGGTTGTGAGTTCGAGTCTCAGGTCTGGCAGGAATTGTAGGTAGGAGGAGTGAATGTACAGTGCTCTCTTCCACCTTCAGTACCATGACTGAGGTGCCCTTGAGCAAGGCACCGAACCCCCAACTGCTCCTCGGGTGCTGGAGCATAAATGGCTGTCCACTGCTCCGGGTGTGCGTTCACTAGTGTGTGTGTGCACTTAGGATGGGTTAAATGCAGAGCTCAAATTTCGAGTATAGCTTACCATACTTGGCCACGTCACTTTCACTTTTCACTACAATAAAAACTAATAAACAGCCAATTTGCTTGCAATATGCATGGTAATAAGCAACTAGTTAATAGTGAGAATTACAAACAAAACTTATTTTAGAACCATTAAGATTTTTTGCATAATTTTCCTACAGTTTTCGCCCCATATCTCATTACACTCGCCATTCATTGAATCTTTCCATATGACAAAAGTGAATGGTGACTGAAACTGTCATCCTGAGAAACCGCTTTTGTTTCCATGCACGCCATGGGTTAGGAACAACACGAGGGAGGTAAATAATAATGTATTCAGTTTTAGAGGAGCAATCCCAAAAGTATCATTGTATATGAACATGGTAACCAGTATGGTATATATCAAACATATATCTGAAACCATCACCCAGCTAGTTGTTTTTAAGTCAAAATGATTTCATCTTGGAATAACCGAGGCTCCATGGCAACCATTTATGGTGCATATCTCATTCTGAAAACAGTAATCAATGCTGGCCATTGCTGGTTTGCTTTTTTATTTACATTAGAAAGAGTTGACATATGATGTAATCCAGGGTCGTTGTGAATATGTACTTAATGGATAGGGGAAAAAAGAAGATGATTGGGCCTTTATGTCACACAGTTACCATGTCAAGCTTCAGTTTTCATTTTTTCATCTTCGTATCAAGCCAGCTGGTATGTCGTCTCTCTTGGCCCTGAGGAGGAAAGATTCTAGGAACAGAGACGTATTTGTTGTCCAAGATCAGTATAGCCCCACAGTTGGCTGCCTGGAGTCTCTTTCTAGCATCATCTGTCACTTTGAAATGTAGGCCATTTTGTCTTCTCTGAGTAAATGCCAGATTACTTAATAGGCGGAATTCACAAAATAACACTTTTTGAGTTACATAACATGAACACGGCCCTCGATATTGACCAGGACAATTATCTGGGCTGTTACACAGACCTTAAGCACACAACAACAATTGACTGGATCTCTGAGTAATAGAGTCATAAAAGAAAATTGATTAAATAAAATTGAAGGAAGGAATAAATAATAATAATAATAACAATAATAACTGTAAAATAAAAAAATAAAAAAGTAGTAAATTAAACTAATGAAAATAATTTATTTAAAAAAATTTAAATTCATTTTAAATAATTATTATCATTAACAACAGCAACAATTTATTACTAATGCTTTAATATTGTAAAGTAAATGACTGTATCTTTGAGTAAAAAAATACTAAATTAAATAATTTAATATTTTAAAATATGAAAATAATATATACTTTAAATATAATTAACAACAACAATTATAATAAATAATAATAATAAATAATGTTTACAAGTTATTTGAATAATAATAATTAATTTTATTGTTATTTTAATTTATTATTATCATTAATAACAACAACAATAATAATAAATGAAAATAAACTACGTATGCTTTAATATTGTACAGCAAATGACTATCTCTTAGTAAAACAAACAATAAAATAAAAGTATTAAAAGAACATTGGATAAATAAATATTTAAAAAATATGAAAAACATATTTTCAAATATAATTAAACAACACAGCAACAACAACAATAATAATAAATACAAATAATAATGTTTATAAATTATTTTAATAATTACTGTTGTTATTTTAAAAATGTATGAATTTTATTTTCATTAATAACAGCAACAATAACAACAAAAGTAGTAGTAGTAGCATGCATAAACAATAATATCAAAGGAACACAAAGGACTTTTGGCATTTTCAAGGCAAAAGAAAACACTTAGAAAACATGTTTAAATCTGTTGACATGAAAACTCTGAGTACAGCTGCAAATCAGAGCTCATTCTTATAATGAGAATGCTCTGTGCTAATTCTCTTAATGAAGTCCCTCCTAAGTGCCGCTGATAATAATTAGATAGTTATAATCTGGAATTGTTTGCAGAATTGCATCCTTAGGTGTGGACAAAGAAAGCAAAGCACAAATGATAAATTACAGTAAGTGGATATGAGCATATGCATATGGCATGTGTCCCAGTGTCATTATTGACCTCAAATACCTCGAGACATGCAGTATTACTACACAGTGTTCGTGTGGTTCATGTATTTCATTCCAGCATGAACAGTCAACACATATTTCACTCTGAGGGAGCTAAGCCACAACTTTACACTATAAACATGAAGTACAGTACTATCTGTTTATGCATAACAATCCATTTGGTTAAATCAGTTCATTATGCATGCCACAGGAAGTGCATCCTGATCTAAACAAATGAATTGTGTCGTAAACGAGGATACAGTTCTTCCATGTCTTTTCTCAAGAGATGGCAAACAACATGTAAAGACAATGAATCACGCCCGATTACTTAACACCCATCTGCATCCTTCAGTAGTGTGTCCAAGTGTCCTACATTACACGGACACATCACACATTTGCCCCAGTTTCTCATGTACTTGTCTGTGTCTGAATCTGTTGTCCATGCAAGACCTCAACACGTCAGCTCTGCACCACAACAGACGCAGATTTTTCCGCCTTGAATGGAAAGCGCAACCGCATGCAGAGTAATCTGAGATGCTTTTAGGGCTAATGCATCGACTCCAGCCTTTCATTGACGTGTCTAAACAGGCTTCATTTCACAGAGAAATTTGATTCAGTAAATTCGACCGTAATGTAACGCAAGTCGGTGGTTTCGACAAGATGGTGCACAAAAGATTTCATATCACAGAAACAATCACATTAGCTCAAAATCATATGATCAATCACAAACATTCAAGAGATTTTTACTATGACAGTGACAGTAATGTGAATGCAGCTTCTTGTATTTGACAAATATATCTCACAAAAAAAAAATAATAAAAAAAAAAAAATAATATATATATATATATATATATATATATATATATTTTTAGGACAAATATTCAAAAGTCCATTTTAGGGCCATTTGAAGCATTGTAACAATTTTCGTAAGATTTTTTTTACAATGTTTTCACCTCAATAATAATAATAATAATATGTGTGCAATAAATAGCAATAATATGCATAAATTATCTTAATAAGAACAATTATTATTATTCACAGTAATATTTTAACAATAATAATATTAACTATTATTATAATTATAATAACAATAATAACAATAATTTGAATTATGCACTAAAATATCAATTATAACATTGATAAATTATTTTAATAATATTAATAATAATAATGATACATGATAATATGTGACTAATGCTTCCATATTGTAAATCATGGGACATAATGGACTTATTTTGACATTTTTTTTTAAACTAAACTAAACTAAAATTAAATTAAATTAAAAATGTAGAAAATGATGAGCAAAACTGGTTTAAACTTGAAAACACAAAATAGTAGAAAGAACATGTACAGTAAATAAGTTGGATTAATAATAAAATAATTAAGAACAATAAAGTAATATGCATCTAGAATCAGAAGACTTATGTACCATTGTGCACATTATATACTGTACATACAAATGCATAAATAAAAATGTGTATTTATCTAGTATTTAGTAAGTATCTAGCAGTCAGCTGGCATGAACACCATAAGATTACTGAATTCTAAAAACATGTAGATAGTAATTGGTGTGTTAGCTATTTAAGGTGGAGATGGCCTGGGGGAATAACTGCTCTTGTGTCTGGATGTATAGTGCACAGAGATCTGCAGCGTCTGCCTGAGGACAGGAGCGCAAACACGCTGTGGCCCGGGATGATCTGACCTGCCCGTTTCTTCATTCTGGAGATGTACCAGTCCTGAAGGTTGGGCAGGTGCATACCAATTATTCTCTCAGCTGAAAGAACAGTCCGTTTTAGTTTTTTATGACTGATTTGGTGGCTGAATGTCAAACAGCTTTTTAAGAAAAATCACAATGTAAATGCAAATAATAATAATAAATGTCCCAAAAGATATGCTTGCTTGCTTATTTATTTTTGTTTTTTTTAGGTGGAAAATATGGACATTTCTTTGTGAGATGCACCCATGTTCGTGATTTATTTATTTTTTACATTTTAAGTTATTAATTAGAATGCTTTGTCTTTAAGGAAATGAATGAACATTTAAAACTTCCACAGAAATGCTGTTTACTGCATATTTGTGGCTTTGCAACGAGTTCATTCATGCCGTTTGGCACAGTGGGAAATGAACACATTTCTTCGAGCCGCCCGGTTTCCTCAACAGGACCACACCTGACATTCCTCAACACACCTGACGGCTTTTTCTCACAGATTCCCTTTCTTAAGATTGTACAATATTTCACCTTTTACCCACATACAACAGGATTTACTGCATCTAACAGCCCTGAGTTCCTACAGGAAATAAATTTAACGTCTCAATTATTTCAGTACTGAGAATAAGATTAAACTGAGAGGCTTGCTTACAGGCCTCCTGTTCCTCAGACATTTCTCCTTAGAAAAACGAGCCTTAATCGCCTCTAGAGTTTCAGAGGGGATCTCATTTCATGAGACTATGAAGACAATTCATTTCTTTAGCATGCAACTGGGAACAGAGGAAACAGGGTGAATGTTGCTTTTAAGCTGACTTTAACGCTTTCATCTCCTGGAGCAGTAGGGAAATCAGATGCTCTAATGTCTTGTTAATAAATTAACCCTAAAAAGCCCAATCTATCATATCTGATACACAATTTTCGAAGCAGTTATCAACATGATCAAAACCTTGCTGTTAAACCTGTTGTACACAATCTACTACATGCCTTTTGATATCTGATTGATAGTTTAGCAAATAAAAGGCCTTTTAGTATAATTGTACAAATGTCAGGTTGTGGTTTATGTGTCTTTTTGCTGTGAAATTTTCAATTATTTGTATAAAGTAAACAAGAATAGCTTAAACATTGTTAGTAATATTTCACTTACTGGAGTGAAGCAATTTAAGATTACATACATAATTTTACAACGCATAAAGAAAATTCATGTTAAAATGTGAGCATCAATATGACCATCAGGCTTTTGAGGAACGTTTATTTGAACATCTCTCAATTATCATTGTATTGCATTGCATTTTAAGTTCAAAACTGCAGAGCTTTGATCATAAAAACAAATTATTTAAATATCATCTTACTAAGACGTATTATTGGGAGATATAGAGAGACAACTGATATTTACAAGTAAGCAGTAGATCAGAATTTCATCTTTCTTTTTGGCCATATGAATAATAGCATCTGCACCAAATTGCATATTTTTGCTCAGTTTGAGCTTCTGAATAAAATAAGAGGTAAAAATGTTTTTCCTCTATATTCTCACTTTATCATATAAATGAGCCATTAAAAGATGTTTCAAAATACTTGACACAAAATGCACACGCAAACTAGATTTTTGTTCAATATATACGGTTTAATTTACGGTTATTACGTATGTTGGGTTTTACTGGGTTAAAACTGATAAAGAATAAGAACTTTGTTGCATTTTTCTATGAATCAGACTAGGCAAATTGCGATGTCTGCATGCCTTAATTTCTGAGGAAATCACTGCTAATGCGGCTCAGCGCAGCAGACAGTATTACAGTATGTGAACTGCTCTCAGTGTCTGCGTGTTGCTGAAAGAAGCAAACACAATGCAGACGATTGTTGCAACACAACCGGTACTGTATGCAATGTACATTGCCAAACAATGGGGCTTCTGGAGTCGCTGGCGAGTGCAGAATAGTGGGCTTGTGGTTGTGGAGGAGTGAAGATTTCACTAACACAAAAGAGCTTTCAAAAGAGCATTTGAACACGTTCTTACTCTTTGCACGTTGTTATGAAAATATAAATCTTTACATTTGACAATGTTCCACTGGGAAGCTAAACAAGAAGGAACAAATCAATAATTTGGCAGACTAAAATCTCAGTTCAGTCTTGTAAAATTGGAAGAAATAGTCAGAATAATGACTTTCCAAATGGAAATAAAATGAGAAACGCAAACAGAGAGCACTGATAATGAAAAACAGAAATCTTAATCTTAATGGGTGTGCGCAAAAATGAGTGCTGAGAAAATACAAAAACAGTTCTGTCGTTAGGCTTTCATCTCGGTTTCTCATACAAGGAAAACCTAAATTGTTTCTCCTTGACAGAAATGAAATTAAATAAAGCAAATGGACACTTTTTCTTAAACTCGACGTGAAATAAATCTTAATTAGATTTCTGCTCATTTAGAGATAATTCTCACATCCAATCAACCGTTGATTGATAAAATCATGTCCCTGCAGTTTTCCTTATTGAAAATTATCACAAAAAAAACGTGTTGCGAATGCCATTTCATACTTTTTTTCAGCCTCTTGGATGTTTCTCCTGAGAAAAAGACACCTATAATCTCCCAAATTTCTCAGAGGAGACCATCATAACTTGTCAAACAGTACTCAAATTTGCCAAAGTCATTTGAGCTATTATTTTATAGCTTTATACTCTTACTGCACGTCAACTATCGTCTCATTTGGGTCTGTTTTTATTTCTCTGAAAGATTTTTAAAAGAAGCAAGGTTATGCTAAAAGGAATAGTTCACCCAAAAATTCAAACTAGTTTAGTTACTCACCATGAGGCCATCCAAGATGTAGGTGAGTTTGTTTCTTCATCAGAAACAGATTTGGAGGAATTTAGCATTACATCACTGTCTCACCAATGGATCCTCTGCAGTGAATGGGTGCCGTCAGAATGAGAGTCCAATAAAAACTGGGAGCTGATAAAAACATCACAATAATCCACAAGTAATCCACACCACTCCAGTCCATCAGTTAACGTCTTATGATGCAAAGAGCTGCATGTCTGTAAGAAACAAATCAATTATTAAGACATTTTAACTATAAACTGTCACTTCCGGTCCATAATAATGCTTCTATAGTGGAAAAGTTAATCTCCTGTTGTGCCCTCACATCAAAATACACCCACATATTTATTTAGAACTATTTTGGCTTGTAAACGATGATTGATCTGTGCAGATTTCTCTGCTGATTCAGACTAGAGGACTGTTTTACTGGAGGAAGCAATGGTTTAAAGTTAAAAATGTCTTGATGGATTGATGTTTCTTACAAACACGCAGCTTGTTAATTGATGGACTGGAGTGGTGTGAATTACTTGAGGATTATTGTGATGTTTTTATCAGCTGTTTGGACTCTCATTCTGACGGCACCCATTCACTGCAGAGGATCCATTGCTGAACAAGTGAATTGTTCTCATGCTGAAATACACTTATCAAATCTTGGATGGCCTGAGGGCGAGTACACCGTCAGCAGTTTTTCATTTTTGGGTGAAATATTCCTTTAAAAGAAACAAGGATGCACGAGAAAACTATAGGCAAAGAAACGTTCCTCTGGGCTATTTCACACCTTGTTCTGTACATTGGATGAGGGTGGTTCAGCTCTACACACAATGTTCTGGGTAAATCTATAAGCATTCAGTCTCCATGTGAAACTTCACATACCTGCTATTCACACAATCACGGCCCTCTGCAGGGACTCCGGTACACTTAAAGCTCTGATCTCGGGGTTCACTGTAGGTTTGCCGTCCTAACTGAACAGATGTGTTTTTAATGGGAGCGGGTCAGACGGGGAGAGATGTTTGTGCAGCTGGAGAGGGTTTAAAGAAATGGGAAGAAGAGCATCCAGCGTGGCAGACAGCAATGTGAAATTTCATACTATACAATAACAAGCCTTTGCTTTCCATAAAGCTGATGGTTTGCCTTTAGGATGAGATCTGTTTGATGCTGAGATTGAATTACACGACCCTCCTGAGAAAAGGTGCACTTTGATGAGAGCGTCACAACAGGCTGAGAGTTCATGAATGCAAATGTACAATTAAGTCGGCTTGTTGTCTAGATTTCAAGCCCTAGTCACCTTAAGGCATCTATCATGTGTTGCAGAAGTAAGCTGTTCATGTAATAGAATCTGTGGAGAGATTATTAAAACATTGATTTTCTTCTAGATATGTATTTACTCCTGGATAGGGTTTCCAAACACATCTGGGAACCCACGGGGCACAAACAGCTCAATAAATAAGCTCTGGGATGGAGGGAGTAAAAGCCGATATTAGATGTAATGATTTATTTATCTATTTATTTATGGCCAGATTCTCGTAAGGCTCTACATCGCTCCCATCTCACATTACAGTTTTCTCTACAGGTATCCAAATCGAAACACGTAAAAAATGGAAAAAGGAAAATACATCTCACCAGATAAGACGAAGAGAAAAGTGTTTTTTTTTCTACCACCAACGACAATTTCTAAAAGCTATTTGATGCTCCAAGTAAATCATGTAATATCAAAAAGCTTGTTTAATAAATAAAGTACATGTATATAATTTTTGTCAGTGTGGTGAATATATATTTAATGTCATAAAATATATAAGACAAATAAATTAATAAATCATTTTTATGTAATTTTAAATGATGATTTGTTTATAATCAATTTACAAGAGGTTTAAACATGAAATCCCAGGAAATAGCAAACATTTATATATACAGAAGAAGATATTTACTATTTTCTACAATGAATAAATTATTTGAAAAATAAATATATTTGTTCTCAAATCACGCATGTAGAAATTATGAAGCTCAAATTATATCAATTTTAGGAAAGTAAATATAGACTATGTATTTTTAACTCTGTATAAATGAACTGAAAATATATACATTTGTACTCAGTTAATGCATGTAGAAATTAAAGCTCAAAGTAAATGTTAATTTAAAAAAAATATAGTTAATAGTTAATTAAAATAGTTATTAAATAGTTACTGTACATACTGTACAGTATCTCACAGAAGTGAGTACACCCCTCACATTTTTTGTAAATATTTTATTATATCTTTTCATGTGACAACACTGAAGAAATGACACTTTGCTACAATGTAAGTAATGTAGTAGTGAGTGTACAGCTTGTATAACAGTGTAAATTTGCTGTCCCCTCAAAATAACTCAACACACAGCCATTAATGTCTAAACCGCTGGCGACAAAAGTGAGTACACCCCTAAGTGAAAATGTACAAACTGGGCCCAATTAGCCATTTTCTCTCCCCGGTGTCATGTGACTCATTAGCGTTACAAGGTCTCAGGTGTGAATGGGGAGCAGGTGTGTTAAATTTGGTGTTATCGCTCTCACTCTCTCATACTGGTCACTGGAAGTTCAACATGGCACCTCATGGCAAAGAACTCTCTGAGGATCTGAAAAAAAGAATTGTTGCTCTACATAAAGATGGCGTAGGCTATAAGAAGATTGCCAAGACCCTGAAACTGAGCTGCAGCACGGTGGCCAAGACTATACAGCTGTTTAACAGGACAGGTTCCACTCAGAACAGGCCTCGCCATGGTCGACCAAAGAAGTTGAGGACTGTACTCAGCGTCATATCCAGAGGTTGTGTTTGGGAAATAGACGTTATGAGTGCTGCCAGCATTGCTGCAGAGGTTGAAGGGGTGGGGGGGTCAGGCCTGTCAGTGCTCAGACCATACGCCACACACTGCATCAAATTGGGTCTGCATGGCTGTCGTCCCAGAAGGAAGCCCTTCTGAAGATGATGGACAAGAAAGCCTGCTAACAGTTTGCTGGAAGACAGCAGACTAAGGACATGGATTACTGGAACCATGTCCTGTGGTCTGATGAGACCAAGATGAACTTATTTGGTTCCAGATGGCATCAAGCGTGTGGCGGCAACCAGGTGAGTGGTACAAAGACAAGCGCATGTCTCGCTTACAGTTAAGCATGGTGGTGGGAATGTCATGGTCTGGGGCTGCATGAGTGCTGCCGGCACTGGGGAGCTACAGTTCATTGAGGGAACCATGAATGCCAACATGTACTGTGACATAATGAAGCAGAGACTGGGCCGCAGGGCAGTATTCCAACATGATAACGACCCCAAACACACCTCCAAGATGACCACTGCCTTGCTAAAGCAGCTGAGGGTAAAGGTGATGGACTGGCCAAGAATGTCTCCAGACCGAAACCCTATTGAGCATCTGTGGGGCATCCTCAAACAGAAGGTGGAGGAGCGCAAGGTCTCTAACATCCACCAGCTCCGTGATGTCGTCATGGAGGAGTGGAAGAGGACTCCAGTGGCAACCTGTGAAGCTCTGGTGAACTCCATGCCCAAGAGAGTTAAAGCAGTGCTGGAAAATAATGGTGGCCACACAAAATATTGACACTTTGGGCCCAATTTGGACATTTTCACTTAGGGCTGTACTCACTTTTGTGGCCAGCGGTTTAGACATTAATGGCTGTGTGTTGAGTTATTTTGAGGGGACAGCAAATTTACACTGTTATACAAGCTGTACACTCACTACTTTACATTGTAGCAAAGTGTCATCTTCTTCTCTATCCGTTCAGTCGGTACCGACTCCCGGTCACTCGATGAATCATGGCTCTCCAGGTGGTACGATCCCAGGTGATTTCCTTTAATTGCCTAACAGTCATTCCGGTGTCATTTCTGATGGTATCTAGCCAACGGGTTCTTGGGCGGCCTCTCCCCCTCTTTCCACTTACCAGCCCTAGCATGATGTCCTTCTCCAGGGACTGACTCCGCATGATGTGCCCGAAATACAATAACTTCTGCTTAGTGACTCTTGCTTCCAGTGACGTACATGGTTTGATTCGGTCTAATATCTCTTGGTTGGTGATCCTCGCTGTCCATGGAATCCTTAGCAGTCGTCTCCAGCACCAAAGTTCAAATGCATCTATCCTCCTCCTGTCAACCTTCTTGAGCATCTAGGTCTCGCATCCGTACGTAGCTATTGCGAAGACAATTGCATTTACTAGTCTGCATTTGGTGGCAAGGCTGATGTCCTTGTTTTTCCATATTCGGGCCATGCCCACCATTGCACCACGTCCCATTGCCATTCTCCGTTTAATATATATATATATATATATATATATATATATATATATATATATATAACAAGAATTAGTTGAAACTATACATTTATACTCAATTCATGCATGTAGAAATTAAAGCACAAAGTAAGTAAATTTTAATGTAAAGTGAATATTTATATATACTTTTTACATAAATATTTAAAGATACTGCATACATGTGTGTATAATATGTGTATATTTCACTTAATAAATTAATTGAAAATATATACATTAGTTCTCAATTCATGCATGTTGAAAGTAAAGGTCAAACGAAGTACATTTTAATGCAAGTATTTATGTATAATGTACTTTATAAATATATATATATATTGCATATATTAATACATATGTATATTTTACAACTAATAAATTCATTGAAAGAATATACATTTGTTCACAATTCATGCACGTAGAAATTAAAACTAAGTCAAATTTAGGCCTAGTTTAAAAAAGCCCTTAATTATCAATCCCAAAGTAGAAGATTCCGCATTTAATTAGGGGCATTAGACCCCAAACTGTAATAATCACTGCTCTATTGATTAGTTTTGATCAGATTTCTACAGTTATCATGTGCAGCTCTCTCTCTCTCTCTCTCTCTCTCTGCCACATACAGTGCAATATCTCTGACACCACCTTCACTAAACCTGCTAACATTTGCACAGGGATGGTCTCCATTTCCAGTAAACTCAATTAATCTTACTCACTCTGAACGAATCTTAAATCTGGCGGTGTTACATACGTTTGGATCTAAAATTCTGTGAATGCAAAATGCCTTTAAACCACCATATTAAAATGAATCCACCACATTTCAATAAAGATTGTGGATGCGGCATGATTTTTGCACATTAATCATTAAACACGCCTGTGTGGTTATATATACGACTGAGTCATCAGTCAAATGCACACTGATATCAGACCGTGCTCTACTGAAATCTGCATGACACGCTCCCGGCAAACGTGAACGGGATCCTGCTTGGCTTGCCTCACACATTAAGGTCAGAGATGCCAGAGGAAATGAAGGAGGTGACAGAGACATTCAGAGAGATGGCCGGCTCTCGCAGTGCTGCTCAAACACTCAATGTCCTCTCAGCCTAGCAACGGCTGCACGCGTTTAGAGTGAAAATGAACCACCGACTGCCCAAGAAAAAAGCACAAGGACAAAGAGACTCGTGAACACTGACACACTCTCAGGCTGGACTGTGGTTTTGTGCACTATTACCTTCAGAAACTATGCTGAACATTTGAAACCTTTTCTGACAAATGTCAGATATTTTCACATCATGGAAAACAGGATTTCTTTGCTTTTCTCAAATAAAAGAAAGAAAAAAACTTTACAATGCACAGCTCTCCCTCCCCAGGCCATCCAGAACTGCAAGAAACAACATATATAGATAGATAGATAGATAGATAGATAGATAGATAGATTATTCAAAGAACATGCAATCCTCATCAACAGTGACAAATTAAAACACATTTTAGGCTTAATATTAAGAAATGTTCATTGTTCACAATTAATGCTCTAAATAATGTTGAATTATAATACATAAGTCTCAAGTGATATGTCAGTAAATAATAGATTTGAACTATACTTAGTATGAAATGTATTTTAAATATATTACTTTTTTACAGGACTGGGTCAACAAAATAATAATTTAAAAAAAGCATAGACCTAAGAGAAACGTTCCTAAAACTATAAAATAAGACTCTTCTACATAAAACACAGAGGAAGCATCTCTCATTTCATCAGCGACGTGCCCGCAGCACCCTCAGTTTAAATAAATGTCAAACAGCAGCTACTGACAAACGCCAGGTGCAAAGACTCACGAGCAAACATTAGCTAGGGTGCCAGCTGACACTGCCCATCTCAACAAAAATGAAGCCCACCAAATAGCTCAGAAGCACATAAAGCTGTCACCACCGGGTCTTTTGTGCTGTACATTGACCTCTTTCATTAATGTTTTGTGTTCATTCAGAGAACTCACAGCTTTCAATGAAGCTGCACAGTGTAATCTCTGCAAGCAAAGTAAACACTGACAGTGTGCTTGAAGTTCTGTGAACATCGCCAGCAGATGAAAGACATACAGTATATTTAACGTCATTAGGTGAACCATGGCACAGAGACACACAAAAGCAACAATCTAACGACCAACCAGAACACAGCAGCAACTACACTCTAACAAATAAAGCTTCCAAAAGGGGGTTTTCACAGAGACGCCATAGAAGAACCAGTTTTGGTTCCCCAAAGACCTTTTGTGGAATGAAAAGTTTCCATGGATGGTAAAGGTTCTTTGTGGAACCATTGATGTGTGTAGTGACTATATTATAGCCCTGCACTCTTACTGAATCTCATCAGTTGACTCTTGTTTCCATTTATATTTTTGGAATTTTAGTTGAAACTTTTAAAAGTAAAGGCTGGAATACACTACACAACTTTTAAAATCTGAACAGATTTAAAATGCCAGGTGTCATACAAGTACCAATTTTGTAAATAGTCACAAAAACTGGAGATCATAGACTACACGACTGAGGATCACACACTACCAGACTTTAAAGTCCTTCCGATCACAACAAACTCCAATGTATACAATACATGTTCTAAAATCAGCTCAAAATATCAAACATGTCTGATATCCTCCAACTGGATGGAACCAAAGTCTAAAGCTAAGAAATCGGAGTCTGTGACCATCATACACTATGTGATTTTCTAGGAAATCTGTCAATTCAAACCTCCAGACTAGCTCTGACTTTCAGCAACTAGCATCAACTTCTTCAGACTGTAAATTGGGGCAAAAGTCATGCGGTGTAGTCCAGCCTTAACTGCATAAATTCTCCCCAGCTCTGAAAGAGGAACCTCTGAGGGTAGATTTGTCCTGTTATTATGGCACCCATCTACCCATCTCAGCTCCACCATCCACCAAAGCTTTTCTGAGAAAGAGCCGCTGGTCAGCGATGGAGCGAATCCTGCTGCCAGACACTGTCACAACACAGAAAAGCATCACAAACACTCATCAATACCTCGCCAGCACACAGGCGTCTCTCCTGGCTGAGCTCAGGCTGATGGACATTGTTAATTATGGTACGTCATTGGTGACATTCCCGCTGGGCAGACGGCCGGCTGGCAGACAGACTGGCATTATCTGTGCATGTGGATGGGTGGATTGCTCAAAAAACACTCTGAAAAGAAAAAGAGAAATATATATAATATATAAACACACACACACACACACACGTATATATATATATATATATATAGTGCTGTCAAACAATTAATCGCGATTAATCGCATACAAAATAAAAGTTTTTGTTTACATAATATATGTGTGTGTACTGTTTATTTTTTACAAGAAAGGCAGAAAAACAGTAAAGCAATCTATAATTTTTTTTATTCGGATGCCCAATTACAGTCAATAACGACACAGACTGTGGAAAAGTATATAAAAACAATGGCAGCAAGATGCAAGCTGTTGTCAAGGCCAAAGGTGGCCAGGCAATACAAAACATGGTTTGTTTGTTTTTTTTTGTTATTATGTGTGAATAAAGACTATTTAGTTGTTTCAGTTTGTTATTTGCCTAATAAATGACATAACTTTTTTTTTGTTTGTTTTAAACAATGTTTTGATATTGTTTACTAAAATCTTTATTATGACAGGTGGTCTCAAAAAATGGTTAAGCATATAAAGTGCTTAAATTTATTAGACTGCAGGCTATTTATTGACTGTAATTGGGCATCTAAATAAAAAAAGTAATAAAGTGTTTTACTAATTTTTTCTGCCTTTCTTGTAAAACAGTAAATCTGAAAATTTGTGGGTAACAACAATTATATTTTAGCATTACAAATACTACTGTGACTAAAGAGTTTACAGATACTGGTGGATTAACCATTACAGAAAAATATCAAATGATTTTGGCAATCACCAATACTGTTAAACTAGCTGTGGCAAAAACCTTACTCTGGGTGGTGGTGGTCTAATTAAATTGTTAAGCACTGTATATATATATATATATATATATATATATATATATATATATGAAAAAAATGATCAAATTCCACAGAAATATGAATTGACAAGACCTCATTTCTTGAGGAGCAAATCAGTAGAATGATTTCAGAAAGATCATGTGACACTGAAGACTGGAGTAATCATGCTGAAAATTCAACTTTGCATCACAGGAATAAATAATATTTTAAAACATATTCAAAGAGAAAACAGTTCTTTTAAACTGTAATAATATTTCACAATTTTTTGTTTAATTTTCTTTATTTTTAATCAAATAAATACAGCCTTTGTGAGCAGAAGAGTCTTCTACTCTTTCTGACTCAGAAAATAAAAAACATCTCATATTAAAATATAAATTATAAAATGACATTTGTGCTACCTAAACTTTTCTCGTCACTCCCAGCATTTACTGTGTCATAGAATGTTTATAATCTAGAGCCACTACTGACCTTAAACACAGGGAATTTCCAGTGATCTGGAACAGCTCAGACAGCAGGAATATTTTGTCATCTACTGTAATTACATTAAGATTGATTACCTTTGGAATCTTTTAAGTGATGTAACTATAAGTAATGCTTAAGTGAATAACTCAAGGCCAACAGTAAGCACTTAAACCACAGGACAATCTAGAATGACATTCATAAGCAATGGATGTAGAATAGTCTCACAAGATACAGAGGCCTCCTAAAAGTATCTGGACACTTAAGTAACAATGTCTTTTAACGTTACATTTATTGTTTTATTTTGGGAAATCTTTTGCTTTATAAGTATATTTGTACTTTAGAATGCAAGTGACTTGCTTAGACATTTTTTTTAATTCAAAGACCTTCAGATGTTATATAGTGTCCAAATACATTAAAAAGCATTCTTAAAAGACATTTTACTCCAGTGAAACAAGAAAATAGGCTTTTGTTGCACTTTAAGGTAGCTGAACTCAGCAGAACTGTCTGACGTTGGTTCAGCTTAATTGAGCAAAACAAAACAATAAAAACTTGACTGATTCTATTGATTTCATGTACAATGCAAGGCCTCATTTCACTGCACATGCCACAGTATGTTGATGTTTTTGTTAGGTGCACAATTACTCATGAGTGTTGGGTTCATTCTGTGGAAAAATCACAGTACAAAATTCCTGGAAGTGGCTGTAATTGGTGAGGAAACAAGCTGACTGTTTGATTTCAGCTCGAGAGTTTCACTTCAGCTCCGGGGCCGTGATGTAACGCAGACTTGAGAAAACCTCGCAGAGGTGAAGAACGAAGTGAATTTGACGCTGTACTTTTTGTGTACTTTTGAGGTCAGCCTTGGAAGATATGGATATATGGTTGAATCTCATAAAAACATGTTCAGATCACATTCACCCCAAGATCAGAAAAAAATCAATAAATAGAATAAAATATTAAAATGAAATTCTAAATATATGCAGTTAACACATGTTTTGATGGAGGAATTTTTTTTTTAAAGTGACATTATAGAAAAAACAATTAAGTCAATTATACACGTGATCATGTCCAAATGTATTACAGTTGTGAGAACTGGAAGTTTAATTGTCATAAAAATAATGTCACAATGCAATTTTTATTATGTACTATATATTTTCTTATTTCTTTCTTTTGTTTTTAAGGTGTAATGTGACTTGATCGACTGAATTCAGTCTAAACACAATTCACTGTGCACAATAAACACGATTTATTTCTTGTTTCTCCCCGCCTGACAAAAAACATTATAGTATTTACCAAAGAACCATGTGCAGAAGGAAGTGTTTTAGCAACATCTCTCTGCAGATCTGGCTCAGATTTACAGTTAATAAATTCCATTTATTCTCTTGTCAACACATCCTGAATCCATGCGCTCAGGCGAGACTCCTGCATGTTTTACTGGTAATAAAACAGAAGCCTTACTGACATCAACATCATCTGTATCAGCCCTGCAGGTATTACAGGACATCTACGAGGTGGGTGGTTCATTCCTATGAAGTCTTCATCACCACAGGTGTACAGTTTCATTTGACGGTTTCTGCAATGATGCAAAAGACACAGAAGCAGAAGAAAGTGCTATTACGCTATTATAAACTGGAAGGGTATGTACAAGTTCAGATCCTCATCACTCAAGCTGAGTGTAGAGGATTTCACATCATGTTGGACAAAAATAAAAAGCCTGTTTCTGGTCAGTGAGCATCATGATGAGCAGGATTTCTACAAACACACAGGCACAATTAATCAGTCAAGATGGATAAACTGTCCATCATGGCAGATTAGGAGTTATGTAATTATGATTTACTGATAATGCTAAAGTACCTGTCATAATCAAGGTTATTCGTACAGTTTTCAGTAAATAAGTAATTTTTTTTTAGATCAAGACTTGAGAGAGATTCACTGGAAGTAAAACAGCTGTAAGTTTCAGTAATTATAAAAATAGTAGTAATATTCATGTAATATTTAAATATTATTTATATTAATGATTTTATATTGCCATGAAGATCTATTTTTAAATATGGTCTTGATAAATTTAATTTAAATCTTAACAGACCAGTTGTTTATAAATATGCAAATAGAAATATTACAATAAAGAAATCAACTGACATTTCTATATTAATTGCAAATTTTAAAAAATTCACAAAAATGTTTATAAATGATAGAACAATAGATAGAATGAAACAGACAGACAGACAGATAGACAGATAGATAGATAGACAGACAGACAGACAGACAGATAGATAGATAGATAACTGAATGACAGAGCAATAGGTAGAACGATAGGATGATAGATACAATGATAGAAAAAATGATAGAAAGAACGAACGAACGAATGAACGAACGATAGACAGACAGACAGACAGACAGACAGACAGACAGATAGATAGATAGATAGATAGATAGATAGATAGATAGATAGATCTGAAGTGGTATGAAGTAATGTTGTATGAAGTGGTCATTAGGGTAAATGAATGTCATGCATGAAAAGATAGTGTCCATGTAAACATGTGAGTAAATTCAGTGAGTTATTTGAGAAGCTGATCTTGTGTCCACTGTATAAAGGTTTCTGCTCGACACTCCCTCAGCAATCACATTCCAAACACCTGAGCGCCTCCACCGAAACCGAGGCATGCGGTGGGAAACCTCCGGCACTGAAACACACAGGTCGCAACAATAACTGCCTGTGATAAATCAAAGGACACCGGGCCAAGGGTTGAGTCATCACACAAAAGAAAAACACCTTCACTAACATGCCCAGACAAGAGCTGCCATAAACCAACAACAACAAAAAAATCTCACGGCCAGAACAATCGCACTGCAACAAACGGGACAAAGACACATTTAAAGTCATGCCAAGAGTTTATTCATGTGCAAAGTACAGTGATGATTTTCACATCATCATGCTACATTGCATTATCCAGGTTTATGGTTTAATTTTTGTTTAGAATTTCTATCCGCTCTCTCATCTTTTTGTGTAAATAATTCGCAGTGTTTCTGTGAGCGAGTGTTGACAGCTCCTCTAAAAAAGAGGGTGTTATTTTACCAGAACAGAAGATTTCAGAAGTTTATTCACATCCTTAGGGAGGCTATAAAAATATCCACATAAACTTCAACAGTATAATTAAAGTGTCAACTAGAAACGCTGCGACAAGTCAGCAGGTATGTGCATGTTTATAGCTGACATTTTAGCATGCAAAATAACTCGATTTTAACACTTTCTGGCCTCACAAAAGTCACTTCTTCTATGTGTTGTCCTGGGTGCTTGGGGTGTTGATATGTGGGATCATTATTCAGTTGCCCGCATGTTGTTCCAAACCCATATGACTTTCTTTCTGACACTTTCATGGTGGTTTTTTTTTTTGCCTATTTGAAGCTTGAAATTATTTGATTCCCATAACTGTAATTGCTTAGAAAAGGGCAACTTGCAGAACTTTTCCTTTTGTGTTCCACAGAAGAAAAAATGTCATATGGGTTTGTTTGTTCTTAAATGTCTTGAGAAGCGAAAAGCTGCATGTTTGTAAGAAACAAAAACTCAAGGCGTTTAACTTTAAGCCAAGTCCATAATAAAACACTAGCTCTAGTGAAAAAGTCCATCTCCTGTTGGTTGTCCTCTCACATCAAAAATCACCAACATATTTGGTTTAGAACTGTGCTGGTGCTTGATCAATGCATATTTCTCTCCTGATTCAGACAAATGACTTTTTCACAATATTACGGATAGAGGACTCGTATTTTAGCTGGAATCATATGAAGTTAAAAATGCCTTAACAATGGATTAGTTTCTTACAAACACACAGCTTTTCACTTCACAAGATGTTAACAGATGGACTGGAGTGGTGTGGATTATTG
Organism: Tor tambroides; assembly: GCA_021397915.2. Lineage (NCBI taxonomy): Eukaryota > Metazoa > Chordata > Actinopteri > Cypriniformes > Cyprinidae > Tor > Tor tambroides. The sequence goes on from JAFVLL020029845.1 coordinate 36,726, forward strand.
TGATGTTTTTATCAGCTGTTCCAACTGACGGCACCCATTCACTGCAGAGGATCCATTAGTGAGTAAGTGATGTAATGCATGCAATACATTTCTCCAAATCTGTTCTGATGAAGAAACAAACTTGATTATATCTTGGATGGCTTGAGGGTGGTAGCTTTGGGTGAACTATTCTTTTAACTAAGTATAAGGTATAACCGTGTGCAACAGGAACAAATTTATAATAATAAATCATATACAGTAAAAACCAAATTACGCTCTTCAGTGGTTCCCCTGAAACTGGAATAACCCAGAGAAAATACAACATTACATGGAGAACATTGCTCTGTTCTTTGCTTTGCTTGAAATATTTGTCTTTTTTTCCTCTGGCACATAATTTACGATATATTATTACTGAATTTCGTCTTATTTTAACAGACCTTGGAGGCAGACCTCACACTGCAGACGGCAAGACATTTGACACTTCATTTTCAGACTGGAGAATAGTTTCATTATTGGAACGTTCTTCGAATAGAGCTCTGCTCTGGCACACGGGGACGGTGATAAAATACCTTTAGGCTGGAATCAAAAATCACAGTTGACAGCCCACCGAAAAGACAAATGACCCTATTATGAATGCTTCATTGAATCCAGTAATGAAACTCTCAGAACAAAAGCTTATCTCAGATACAGCCAAGATCTTACTGTGTTCTGGCGTTAGAACATACGTCTCATTAGTTAGAGTCCATGAATGAGGTGGGCATGACAAAAAGAGATCTTCATCGGGTCTAGATTAGATCAGAAACAATTGAGGCTTGATGTATCACAAGATCCGGCCACTAAAACCAGAACCTAATGACAATAATCAGTGTGCTTTCAAAGACTCAGAGTCAACCTGCACTCAATGACCAATCCTTTGGACAGGCCCAAACTGAGGCAGAATGCAATACAAAAGTGATACAGTTCAAATGTTAAAAGCTGTAAAATTAAAGCCAGTCCACTGGGTCAACAGGAAGTGTGCCTTTAAGAAACTAGATTTGTATTTCTAGAAGGAAATACCCCTAGTTTCAAGCAGCAAAACAATAGGCCTGTTTCACATCACACACAGCATATTTATATTGGCAGGCAAATAAATAGGTTGGAATATTTGCAATGCAGGCATAAGCATCGGCACCAAACCAATATTTGTGTTCAAATGCAAATCAAACATTGGAAATATTAAACTTACTGTAAATCAACATTATATTTCACATGAACTAAAACTAAAATAATAAAAAAAACATTTTTTGTTACTTGAAATAAAATAAACATTACCTGAAACAAAATCAATGAAAAAATATATTTAAATATATATAACACATTTGTGACCCTGGACCACAAAAGCAGTCTTAAGTTGCTGGGGTATATTTGTAGAAATAGCCAAAAATACATCGTAAGGGTCAAAATAATCCATTTTTCTTTTATGCCAAAAATCATTAGGATATTAAGTAAAGATCGTGTTCCATGAAGATATTTTGTAAATTTCTTACCGTAAATATATAAAAACTTCATTTTTGATTAGTAATATGCATTGCTAAGAACTTCATTTGGACAACTTTAAAGGCGATTTTCTCAATATTTTGATTTTTTTGCACCCTTAGATTCTAGATTTTCAAATAGTTGTATCTCGGCCAGATATTGTCCGATCCTAACAAACCATACATCAATGGAAAGCTTATTTATTCAGCTTTCAGGTGATGTATAAATTTCCATTTCGAAAAATTGACACTTAAGACTGGTTTTGTGGTCCAGAGTCACATTTTATTTCAGCTAGCTGCAACATTTCTCATTTAATTACTTGTTATTAAAACCGAAATAAAAAATAATAAAAACTCTATAGAAATATTTATAAAAAACAAAAACTAATTAAAATGACAAGATGCATAACAAAATGACTGAAGCTTTAACTGAATTTAAAATGAAAACAGAAAATAATAAAATAAAAACTATTTCAAAATATCAATAAAAATATAATAGGATCTCAATGATACTAAAATAACACTGACACACACAGCAACTTAAATTCTAGATTCTTCCATATTGGTCTTCGTTCTCACATTTATTTGCATATTGAATCACACAGTAACAGGTCTTGCTTGCATTTAAACATCTGCTAGATCTTTTAAATTAGATATAAGATATTACAAATTATATTCATGTCACATGAAGCTGAGTGTCCACATAAGCTCAACACAGTTACATCACCTGTGTGAAACATCAAATTAACTCATATTTAGAGGCTTTTAGTCCAGGTGATTTCTGAAGGTGACAAACCAAAGCCTGTTACATCACAAGAACATCCGTCTCGCTCGGTTAGCTTGACCGATCCTGCTCCAGAACCTTTTATAACTCCGTTTCACTGATGACAGCGAGCTATTAGCGGTTCATGCCCTCAATCAGAATATGAAATTGCATATTGTGCATCTCATTCACAGCACTGGCTCTGCATTAAATCAAGAGGGCATTATAATTACTAAAGCACTAAACATATTGTCACAGAGCCTCTGTTGCACAGCAGGAGAGAGTGACGATCATGACTTCATATTTCCTTGAGTGTTGTTGTTGTCCCTTCCGGCACTGGAAGGTCCCTTCCTACCTCTGTGTACTACGAATAGAAAATGACAAAATACAAATGCCATCAACAGAAAACCATCACATCACCCAAACATCCGGCCTGTAACCTCTCTGTTATTGAACTATGCTATGGAGTTTAAAGGCCAGACAAAAATCAATAACTGCTCATTGACTGAAAGCTCCCTGCCCCACTGGAACTGAAATTGATTTGTTCCAAATTTGTTTCATAATACACTTAAATATGAAGAGCATTTAAAATCAGTGATGCACATCCAGCGCTTATGACGCTCTTATTTTGTAAGTTCCTTTTAAGTCAACATGAAACAGCATCACAACCTGTTTTACTTCTTATGTGATGCATTAAATTAACAGTCCACCAAAAATGAAAACCTCCACCCTCAGGCCATCCAAGATTTAGAGTTTTTGTTTTTCAATCAAGTGAAAAGACTTGGAGAAATGTAGCATTCCATCACTTGCTCACCAATGGATCCTCTGTAGTGAATGGGTGCCGTGAGAATGAGAATACAAACAGCTGAAAAAAACGTCACAATAATCCACAAGTGATCCACACCACTCCAGTCTATCAATATTCACAACATCTTGTGAAGCGAAAAGCTGTGTTTGTAAGAAACAAATCCATCATTAAGGCGTTTTTCACTTTAAACCAATTCGTCTATCCATAACACTGCTTTCCCCAGTGAAAAAGTTGCCTGACTCAGGAGAAAAATATGAACAGATCAAGCAATGTTTATAAGCAAAAACAGTCCAAAACAGATCTAAACAAATATGTCAGTGGATTTTGATGTGAGAGGACAACAGGAGATGGACTTTTTCACTGGAGTCAGTGTTATTATGGATTATGGACATTTTGTCCAGAAACGACGGAGTTAAAACGCCTTGATGGATTTACAGAAACACAGCTTTTCACTTCTCAAGATGTTAATTGATGGTGTGGATTATTTGTGGATTATTGTGATGTTTTTATCAGCTGTTTGGACTCTCATTCTGACGGCACCCATTCACTGCAGAGGATCCATTGGTGAGCAAGTGATGGAATGCAAAATGTCTCCAAATCTAAATAAAATAAAATTAAACAAATTTTCCTTTTTGGGTGAACTATTCTTTTAAAGGTTATTCAAGAACAAACATGTAGGACAGAGCTTGATTTTATCCATGGGAATTGATTGGATAGTGAAAAGTAATACAAAGTAAGAGGTGCTGATGACATCAGCTGAAAAGGAAAGTCATTTCAGAGCATGTTATTACATTTTGATGAAAGGTTACAAAGACGAACATGCACTGAGGATTCATGCACAATATGACCAGAAATGTGCATTAATAAAGAAATCTCTTGTTGATGTTAAGCTTACGTTTGTGTAAAAGTGTAAGACGTGAAAGGGATGGTAATGTGCATGTGCACAAATCCAAAGGAATCTTGACTTCCTCCCGAACAGGAAGCACGCAGGATGCTCAAAGCTGACACAAACTCTATTGTGTGCGCTTCCTGCAGCCTGCTGCAGGTGCATCTCTGACATGCTCAGTGCTCACGCTGCTCGACACTTCTTTTACATATGTCTTCCTCCTGTGAGAAACTGCCATGCGAGAAAAAAGAGGGAATAAAAACATTTGTTGGGATGCAAATGCAATTAAATCCTCCTCATTTCAATTGCAGATGAGAGTGGAAACTGGTTGAAAAACAAAACAGATGTCACATTATTTTTTTCTTCCATCAACTATATTCACTACCAACTTTCAATTATTAAAAAAAACATAATGAAGCAGCATTCATAATACATTTCACTGCCATAACATCATATGCAGTATTTCTAAGTGAAACAGACTATTCAGCAGGAGCAGAATTATGATTATGCTAATATAACGTAATATGCACAGTGACATGCTTGCATGCACACTAATATACCAATATTATTCTATCACAGAATTCTAGGTCATATTAACAGCTTATTGGGATAAATTATATTCACTGAAATCTCCAAACACAAGCAGTATGAGATGCAGGTGATTCATTTCAATGAACTAGTTTTGTGCAAACAATAAAATTAATCAACATAAATCAACACGACCTACATTTTGCATTGCGTGCGCCAAGACCATGCATAAGAATTGAGTTAATTCAATGACCATGCTGAATAATAAAATAAAATGCAGCGTAATGTGAAAAGCATGTCCAGTATTTCCAGCAATATGCATGTGAACGTGGTTCTCCATGCAGACAAATGAATACAATAACCCCCAAATGACCCTGATTTCATTTTTTCTTGCTTCTGTTCATGATAAAACACACTTGAGCACATGGTATCTTATCTGAAATTAAACTCAGTAAAGAGTTTGATTAAAGCATCAGAGGCCTGTGAGCTTATCAAGTCTCAAACTCTCTGACTGCGCCTGTGATTTCCAAACGCTGAGCGCAGCAGAATCTAATCGCAAGGTCGTTTCCATCGGATGGGAGGCACATCAAGAGAGGCCTTGAAAATTTTCAGCAAATTGCTTACCAGCAACAAACACCAGAGCAGATAAGACCACAGAATGAGAGCAGCAGATAGAGAACAGAAACTTTGCTCTCAAAAGTTATTTGTAGCACAATAAATTGAGCAAAGAAACTCTTTCTTATTACAAAAGACCTAAAGTTCTTGAAAAAAGTTCTTGATGTTATTTTAATCAGTATGTATCATTTCTAGTTCTTTAAAGGAATAGTTCACCGAAAAGTGTAAGTTTTGCTGAAAATGTACTCACCCTCAGGACATCCCAGATGCTCACCAGTGAATGGGTGCCGTCAGAATGAGAGTCCAAACAGCTGATAAAAACACACCAGTCCAGTCCATCAGTTAACATTTAGTAAAGTGAAAAGTTGCGTATTTGTCAGAAACAAATCCATCATTGAGATGTTTCAACTTTAAACCATTATGGAATGTTATAATGCTTTAAAGTTGATGGAATGCTAAATTTCTCAAATGTTCCAATGATAAAACAAACTCATGGATGGCCTGAGAGTGAGCTGATTTTCATTTTTGGGTGAACTATTCCTTTATGGTTTTAAATGGCACTATTTACTTTGTTTTTGAACTTTACTGTAGGCCTGAAGATCCTCATGTTGATCCCTTCATTACTCCACAGATAACATCATGTTTGGACCTGTGCAATGAGCTGAGACGAGGGGTTCAGTACAGTTGATCCAATTATCCAGGGAAGCAAAAAAAGGACATTTATTTCATAACCTCAAAGGACGGCAGCCACTGTGAAATAACATCAGGCTTCTCTAAACCTGCACGAGAAGAACACAAACTACAGATGAATGTTTCTCTTGTTATATAACTCAAGATCTAAAAAGCTTTCCAGATGCTGAATGAAAGAAATTTTGCTAGAACTTTAAACGATGACACCCCCGCTAGATCAAGAAGGTCATGTAAACATCAGAGCATCTTTATTTAAAGACACTGAAGAGGTTGTCACCTACTAATTGTCATTTGCTCATAATTGCCTGCGGCTGAATAAAGAGACAGGTTAGTACAGTAATTCAACATGTCACTAAAAGCAATGTTAAGACCGCTCATATCCAAAGGTTTGCATGCAGCGTCTCGAACTTCACATTTACTTTAAGTGATAATAAAAAGGCACACATTTGCATTATGTAAGAATATAAATTGTGCTAATTTTCTTGGATTAAATCACCAGACAGATGTTCCAGGTAATTGTGTTTGAAGTTATTCAGCGAAGTGCAAAAAACACAGATGTGCCGGTTCTCACAGACTGACAGCTTATTGTTGTGCAGTCATGGGATGACGAGTTCTTCGTGAAGGACAATGAAGTCAGGTAGTTCAGTCAAGTCTCAGTTTCAGACAGACCACCAAACAGTCTTGTTATTGTTAACTAAAACAAAGATGATTCATTTGAATTTGAACTAAAATGATTTGTTAAATATAAAGGAACTGAAATAAAATAAAATATATTTATTAGATTAAAAACATACATTTAATGAATATTTGAAATGTTGCTTTGGCAATTAAGTGATATACTGAAGTGCTAAAATTACTAAAACTGAAATAAAAATAAAGCTTAATATAAATTATTAAAAACTAATAAAAATGACAAAAGCATATTAAAATTACTAAAACTTAAAAAAAAAAAAAAAAAAAGATAATTACTACCACAATGTACATTTCTAAAACTTAAGTTGCATTTTAAAAAAAAAAGAAAAAAAAAGTAAAACTGATATAAATAATACTCAAATAATAAAAACCAATAGCATTTCCCTGGGAACTACCAACAAAGTATACTAAAACTAAAACTGAAATAATTTTGATAAAATTGATTTTATTAAAAATTGACTTTAAATTAAAAAAAAATTAAATGCAATAAATTATTTTGCATTTTTAATCCAATTTTGTGTTGCAATATATCTAACCCTCAGTAACAGTTCAAAAAAGAGTTGCTATCACTTCCAATTCATCACACTGGAAATGCAAAACTGAGATAAGTGCATTGCATGCAGTGCGCTTTTGCAAACAAAGCATGTCATATAGCAGATACTTTATGCATAGAGAAAATGCAAATACTGTGGACTGTACACTAAATATTACAAAAACAGCATGAGTAGAAAGAGAGACTGTGAGGCAGGTGAGGGATGCGTCGCCACATTCCAAGCATTTTCATTTAAATTCACTGCTGAAAACAACACCATGTCACCCCTCAAGGCTGTTCTCACAATCTCGCTGTGATATCTGCAAACATCTGCCGTTACGGCTCTGCTCTCAGAGCACAACAAAGAGAGGTCATATCTCACTCTCGGTCACTGCAGATAAGATGGCATAAAAACACCAGCCGCACATCGACGGGTCGGGTCAGAAACCCAGGCAGGACAGCCTAGCTTCTCCTGTTTCTGTATGTTTTTACAAGGGATGCATTCTGTATTTCCAGGATCAAATGCTCAGGTCTGGCTGACATTGTGGGAACAGCCCTGGGGTCACTTTCAGCTGAGGTCAGGCTCAACTGAAACCACTGCTTGTGCTCACTGTAGAGTCAGTTCAGGTCATTTGGGCTTGTTTAATGGATTTTATTTTATTTTACTATTATTACTTTATTATATTTTTACAGATTTGTGAATATTAAACTGATTTTACAGATTTGTGAATATTAAAATCTGAATACAGCACACCTCAAATATCAATAAAATGACAGTAGTATGGATTTCATTTTTTGTTTTTGTTTTTTGTTTTTTTACAGTGGATTTGTAAATATTAAAAATTTTAGAAAATAACAGAAAATCCAAATTTTAAATACAGCATGTATCAAATGAAAAGATAATAGTATGAATTTTATTTTTTTATTATTTAATTTTATTTTTACAGTGGATGTGATGTGAATAATGTAAAAAAAAAAAAACAGAAAATCCGAATTTTAAATACAGCATATATATATATATAAAATAAATATCAATAAATTGACAGTAGTGTGTATTTTATACATTTTTTGACTTTGAAAAATTTCATTTTTTCAGTGGATTTGTGAGTATTATTGTTTTAAATAACACGAAATTAAAATTTTAAAAACAGCATAAAATATCTACAAATTGACAATAGTATGATTTTTGTTTATGGTATTATTTTATTTTGATTTTATTTTGATTTTTGCGGATTTGTGACAATGAAATGTAAAAAAAATAATAATTTTATACTGTATATCTTTATACAAAGTATCTATAAATTGACAGTAGTATTTTTTTATATGAAACTATTTAAAAAAACAACAACAGGAAATCCAAATGTGAATACAGCATGTTTTAAATGAATGAATATTAAGCACATAAAAAATTCAATCCACTAATATTATCAATCTTGTGTGTAAAATATGCTCCAACAACAAACATGAGGGTTCAAATGATGAAATAGATGTGAAATAAACATCCTGTCCATATCTTATCATTCATGACACAAATGAGTCACATGACTGCTGATAATTTGATTCACAAGCTCTCTTTATCTACGTGCCAAAGACACTAGCAGAAATTCAGTCTATTTTATTTCAGATATCATTACACTAACATCATCCTCATTCCTAATGAAAAAAACAAAACAATGGTCTATTCTATTAATTATTCCTTCCCAAACATTTCAGAGCATCACATTTTATGATAACGCACTTCTACAGAAACGAATGCACATTAAACCACTGTGGCATGAACTCATGAACTGAGCTGTACATGACACAGAGCCATTTCATATCCAGCTTAAAGCTTTTACGCATCATTACATTGAACAGATATGGAAAACTGATTAAGAGTAATTATTGGTGGAAATATGAATAAAGCATGAGGAATGATCTCGTAGTGTCACCCAACAACTCTGAATGCATTTGAATGCTAATGTCAGACAGAGATGAACAACTGACTGCTGAGAGTGCAGAATAAATGAGACCATTGTTAAAATGAACCCTGTATGTCCTCTGTAGTCATGCCTCATGTCTTGATACATACTTGATCCAATTATGTGAATGCAAACACTAGCCTTGCAGGCACAATTCATGTTGTATTCTCAGAGGTGCCACAAGGAGCGCTATAGCAGACGTTAGCAAACGTAAACATAAGAATAACTTTTATATTGTTAGTAATATTTCAATATTTCAAGAACTCAAGCAGCTTAGGTTTAATTGATTATCCACACATTAGTTTTATGTTTTGATCACAAAACTAAGCATCTAAAAATCACCTTACTAAGACATTATTGGAAAATATAGAGGTACGACAGGTATTTATGCATTTTATGTATATCTGCTATCCTGTTATAAAGATCTTACTGATTTATATTACAAGAATTTGATACTTTTGGCCATATAAATATTAACTTCTGCACTTAATTGCATATTTTTGCTCAGTTTGGGCTTCTGAATAAAATTGATTTGTTTTTCTTCCTCAAATTTGAGCTATGTATTATCGCTATATCATAAATGAACCAGAAAAACCTGGTCTATCAAATGGGATATTAAAAAATCTGACTATTACTTCATATGTCAGGCTGCTGTACAGGGTTAAAGTAAGGGATCTGTTGGATACTACAATAATGCTCTGACCGTCACATGAAAAGCATTGCAGATAATAAGGAAGTAAAAAAGTGGTAAATAAACATTGAAAATAAAATCAAAGAGGAAACCTATTCATAAAACAGAAAAGGTCTGTTTTAAATGAGCAAATAGACCAGTAATAACTGGCTAAATGCAAAGGTCGGAGCAAATGGGGTTCAAACTGAGCATCACCATACAATGCTTTAAATGAACGCAAAATTACAAATTACACATTTTTATGCAAATAAATGTGCCATTGGCATTATAATCTCACAACCCCCCTGTAGTTCCAACCATAGACATATATAGACGCCCTATTCGACCGCTCCAGGCACGTAGAGGCAGCCGCCATCTTGGAACAGTATTTTTGACGTCATTCACCATACTGTAGGTTTGCAGAGAGCCGTTGAGCTGTTCTGTGCAGGATTGTGGCATCTTTCGAATATTCAGTGATTACTATAATGAATGACATCAAGTTCACCGCTGCAGTATGGCGGACGGCTTACGTATAGCAGCCCATAGAAACAGTCGCTAATGATGAATCTATGGTTCCAACATGAACACAAATCTAATACAATCTAACCTTAGGCCCCGTTTACACTAGTGCGTTTTCGTTTTAAAACGCATAACTTCTGCTACAGTTACGCCTATCGTTTACACTACTCCGGCGTTTTTGAGAATTTTTCGAAAACGGAGACTTTTGAAAACGCTGAAGACCCCGTTTTAGTTTGAAAACTCCGGAGTTGCGTTTCAGTGTAAACGGACCAAAATGGAGACTTTTGAAAACAATGGCATGGCTGCCCACATTAGCACTGCGTATCCTTGACGACCGTGTAAACAATAACATCATGCTCTTTGTTGTACCCATAGATATGTTTGGGTAGATTCCCCATTCGACCGCTCCAAGCACGCAGACACGTCCGCCATCTAAATAATAGTGAAACTACCCATACATTTCTATGGTTGTACCTATATGAATGGTCATGTGACTTGCATTTTCGGGTTGTGTAGTGTAAACGGAGATCGTTTCTGAAACTCAGCAGAAAAGCCAGTGTAAACAGGGATTGTTTTCATTCTAAAACGCTGTTTTAAAATGAAAATGCACTAGTGTAAACGGGGCCTTAGATTCATCTGTGAACAAACGTTCTTTAAATTCTTTCTCAGGCCCCGTTTACACTAGTGCGTTTTCATTTTAAAACGGCATTTTAGAACGAAAACGATCCACAATGTTTACACTGGCGTTTCAGAAACTATCTCCGTTTACACTACACAACCTAAAACGCATGTCATGCGTTTTAAAACGAAAATGCACTAGTGTAAACGGGGCCTCAGACTTGACGCTCATGTGGGTTGCCAGATTGAGGAGGACAAGCACAAATGACAATGGTAGGCAACAAGCCTTACACTCTTCAGTTGATGAGTTGATTTATCCGCATTTTAATATTCCTTTTGTCATCAAGCTCTGCAGATGGATGCAGAGGCTTTTTAGGTCAGGTACAATCTGCGATCTCTGATCTGTTTGCTGGATTTCATGGCTGCAATACACTGCGTTTCCCGCCAAGTGGCAACCCGGGATGTCAAATACTATTGGGTAAATTGGCAGTGGGCAGAATCACATAAAGAAACAAAACCAGACATTCCGATATGGAACACACATTTCAAAAGTAGAATAACTGGCACTGTTAGTCTTGTTTATCCATCTTGGTATCTATGATGGTATTTTTATGCTTTAGTATCTACAGTAAAAAAAACAAAACAACAACAACCAAAAAAAAACACACACCCATACAGCAAAGTTATCTGTGCTTTGATAACATTTTCAAAACATTAGCACAAAAATATTTTTAAGTTAAGTTTCATAACGTTAGAAAAGCATTCTTAGAACACATTTGTTTTTGAAAGCAGGGTTTAGCAGAGCCTCAGCAGACAGATGAGCAGTCACGGATCTTCAGTTCAGATGGGTTTGGGGAGGCTGTGAACTCTCTCTCAGCTGCTGTCACAGATCTCCTGTTACCCTCCTCCTCTCTGACATCAATATTTCTGTCACATCAGGGTGCTTTAGTCAGGCCAGTTTAGTCATTTCTGTGTTATCTGGGGCTGTGCAGCCATGTTAAAAGTCTCGGATTTCAAAGGCCTTTGCGTTTGAGAAATTCCCAAGACTTCACACACATTAACTTAGTGACCTCAGGAGATTTCTCTTACGCCACAACATTTACTTTCTGTAGTTTTACAATTATTCACAATAGCGCTGTTTTCAAGAGGTTCAAGATAGTGTCTGTTTCATAACCATCTGCTGACTTGAGACGCTCGTCACACATATAACTGTTTATTATCAAGCGGGGGGAACGAATTGGCATGGACAGAAAAGTAATTCACGAGGAACAATGTACTATTGAGATATATCATAGTAGGAATGCCAACATCTTCGTCAGTCTGAGAATTAATGATCATGAAATACATCTTAACAGTCACAGACTGTACGACAGAAAAGTCACAAATGAGGGCTTTAATATCTTAATTACTTCTCTGAGACTAAATAGAGAGCAAATCAAGACTTTTACTTACCCCAGTAACAATGTCTCAAACTTTGCTCAGATTTGCCAAGAAAAACAAAAGACCTAAATTTGAACCTTTTCCATAAAAAAGTGGGTTGGTAAAATTTTTCTTGAAAGAATTTCTTTTGCTCACCAAGGCTGCATTTATTTGATCAAAAATACAGTAAAGACAGTGAAATTGTGAAATATTATTATAATTTAAAATAACCGTTTTCTATTGCATTATATGTTAAAATGTAATTTATTTATATAATGTAAAGCTGAATTTTCACAGCATCATTACTCCAGTCTTCAGTATCACATGATCCTTCAGAAATCATTCTAATATGCTAATTTGCTGCTCAAGAAACATTTCTGATTATCAATGTTGAAAACAATTGTGCTGCTTCATATTTTGTGGAAATTATGATACAATTTATTTTTCAGGATTCTTTGATGAATAGAAAGTTCAAAAGAACAGCATTTATTTGAAGTAGAAATCTTTTGTAACATTAAATGGCTTTACTGTCACTTTTTTCTATTAATTTAATGCATACTTTCTGAATAAAGGTAATACTTTCCTTGGAAAAAACATCTTACTGTCCCCAAACTTTATATTAAACACATCTGAGAACTTGATATGAACACCGTTAGACATTTCTGTAATTTCTACCATTATTTACTGTATATCACCCAGTATAATACTGCAAATTCCCTTTACAGTAAATAACTGTAATACCCTATGCATCATGGGAATTTTCTGTGATGTCAGACCCCACATACAGAGACTTACTGTATTTTTTAAAAATTGCTGTATACTACTGTATTTGCTGTAACAGCCTCTTTGGCACCATTCTATTGAGGCTGTTTTATTTTCCTCATTTCTTACATTTGGACTGGCATGATTTGCCCTACACTGTGTCTACAGTGTTGCCAGTAAGTTATTGTAAAAACCCTTTGAAATGTCTAACAGTGAACATGAAATATTAAACCATTTTACTTGCGGGGCAGTCGTGGCCTAATGGATAGAGAGTCGAACTTGTAACCCAAAGGTCGCAGGTTCGAGTCTCTGGGTCATCATACTTGGCCACACGTCCTTTCCTTTTTTTCCTTTCCTTGTGTTTCCAACTGATTGACATTCAATGAGATAAAACATGGGGCAGGACTTGATTTTACGCATCAGGATCTGATTGGATGGTAAATGTCTGATTGGATGTCTCTATATGACAGGTGATTTAAAAATGAAAGATTAATGACGTAATCTGATCATTTTGATAGGTTTTGATAACATTTTGAAGACATTTTACAATTACATGCACAATTAGACCGTCAATGTGATCAATATACAGAAAATCCACATCGAGGTTAATGTCCATTGGATTTCATTCATATGAAAATACTGACCAAGTATGTTGCCGTGGTAACAACTATGGCGTCATGTGGCAGCTGTGGTGCACTTCGCACTTCAATGCCCGTCTCCCTCTCTCTGTCTCTTCTTCCATCGCCATGGCAACAAACTCCACCATCTCACAAAGATGAGAGGCTGCTCTCTGCTTCAAAGATTCTCATCCAAAGAAACGGAAGCTTTGCTCACCAAGTACCTCCTTAAAAGGGCCGTTCATGTGAATTACACTAACTGTCATGGTTCAACGAAATTGTTTTCTTTTCTTTTCTTTTTTTTAAAAGCATGATACTGATGGCACGTTTTCAGTTTTCAGCCTTCCAGTGCAGTTGCACATTGTAATCCACACACTTCAATATATAAACTAAATTGTAATAGTGCTCGCCCCAAAATGCACTGCCACAATGCTAGGCTGTGAATGCAAATGCATACTTGTGCAGATCACGTTTAGGCTTTACATGAGCAATAGTTGCTTTCTTTACCAAACGCCACTAATGACATCAGCAAACAGGAAAGCACACGCTTGATAATGAATAATCTTTTGTAAAGTGACTCATGAGTTTGATAAACTGTTTAGTTCCAATTGCCACATCCAGAAGTGTCTTTATGTGAGTCAAAAATTGAAAAAGTGCAATGAAATCTACTCAATTTAGGCATATTATAAAAATAAAGCAAAAAAGCTTGTCACAGGTTAGTAGGTTATCCACACATTAGTTACTGTTCACCCAAAAATAAACATTTTTTATCATAGTTTACTCTCCCTTGTGTTTTATGACTTAAAATAACATATTCTGAAGAAGGTTTTTTGTCCATACAATGAAAGTTAATGGGGTCCAGTGTTGTTTTAAAGGAATATTTCACCTAAAAATAAAAATTTGCATAAAAGATTTGGAGATATTAAAACACTAGCTCACCAATGGATCCTCTGCAGTGAATGGGTGCCGTCAGAATGAGAGTCCAAACAGCTGATAAAAACATCGCAATAATCCACACTACTCCAGTCCATCCAATAACAGCTTGTGAAGCCAAAGGCTACATGTTTGTAAGAAACAAATCCATCATTAATGCCTTTTTACAACACGAGAACTTTTTCACTGGAAGAAGCGTTAATATGGATTATGGACTCTGCCATTATTATGAAGCTAAAATGTCTTAAAGATGGATTTGTTTCTTACAAATACACAGCTTTTTATTTTACTAGACATTCAGTAGTTGATTGGAGTGGTGTGGATTACTTGTGGATTATTGTGATGTTTTTATCAGCTGTTTGGATTCTCATTCTGAGGGCACCCATTCACTGCAGAGGATCCATGATGTAATGCTACATTTCTCCAAGTTTGTTCGGATGAAGAAGTAAACTCATCTACATCTTGGATGAACTGAGGGTGAGTACATTTTCAACACATTTTTGGGTGAACTATTCCTTTAATACACATTTCTGGAGCACATTATTCCAAAAGAAAATGACAGTCTTAATAATCTTTCATTAAATGCAGCAATTCTTTCTCAGCTCATACAATCAGTTCCTTTTACTTTTAACCATACTTTTTAATAAATAAAATGAAGTGTCCTCCCCTCTGGGACTACGTCAAAAACTTTCCAAATACTGTTCTCCACATACATTATATTGTTGTCTGCCCTGTATTTATTTTTTTATTTTTTTCTCCTATTTGTATAGTTGTTGTTTGATTATCTCTACAAGGCTATATCTGTTTGCCTTTGGACAATGAAGAAAATGACAAAAAAATAAAAATTAAGTGTTCAACGTTTTATCACTGAATATCCCGTTGGATTATATTGTTGTATTATTGGGATATACATCACATTTTGAAAGTAAATAGTTTGTAAACATTCATTTAAGACTAACAGAGTTCTTGACAAACATCAAATGCATGTGACAGAGCACTGGCCCACATGATTTGACACATATCTGTCCATCTATGCTCACGGGGTGAATGGAACTGATCATTAAACCAGCATTAAACATGACTGATAAAGCTGCCAATCACACACACACACACACACACACACCTCCTATATTGTATCAGCAGCTGGTCAGGGTGAAATGGAGAATCTAGTTATCTGAGGCTGACTGATAAGGGTGGAGGGTTCGTCCTGCGGATGCTACAGAGAGAAAATGCTGTTAGATACACCAAACAAACACTCTGAGATCTGCACTGATAAAACACACTGACCTTTATACAGACTCATACACAGAGAGAAAGAGAGATATACACTGACACAGAAACCTTTGGCAGATATTATAGTAGTACCTACAGTTAATGACCTGATGAGATCATGCATTAATCAATCATATGCACTAGAAAAAAGGCAACATCAGGTGGCAAACAGCATAATTGTTTGTGCTTGTGCAAAAGTAAATTTTTATTCATTTTTATAATAATTAAAATACACACACACACGCATATATACTGTACACACACACACATATACATATATATATATATATATATATATACACACACACACACTGTATATACTGTATATATCTGTATATTTGATTCAAACAACAAAAAATCTAATCTAAAAAATCCAAAATCTAAACGATGCAAAAGTCTTTATTTAAATGAATGACATGAGCTGTCCTATTGACGAATAAAGCACTGTGATTACTTGTACTTGTGCACTTGCATCACTTCCAAAAGAGGTTCTGCAATTACAAAAATAACCCAAGTACCCAACCAACCCAGGGAACATAATCAAGCTCTTATTCAAAATGTTCTTCGTCAGATGACTATTTCAGAGGAAAACTGCTTAATGGCCTCTGACGATTTGATAAATCCTGAACTTCATGTTCTTTCTCCTGCATCCAGGCCAAAAACACAAAACAGATCAACATTTCTGTCCCAGCAGCAATGTGACGCAGCTCAACTCCAGCACAACTGTTTTCAATATTGATAATTATAACAAATGTTATTGAGCAGCAAATCACCATATTATGATTATTTCTAAAGGATCATGTGACACTGAAGACTGGAGTAATGATGCTGAAAATTATTCAATAAAGAATGATGCAAATCAGGTAATAGCACAAAGTACTAAAGCAGCATTAATTGTGTCAGGCAAATAATGCTGGCATCCATGGATCCAGCACATTGCATAATGAGCCTCATTTACATGTTTCTTTCTGACTTGTTTTTCCAGAAAAGAATGACATTGATTTTATTTGAATATGCATGGCGCAGTGCTATTCCAGTGCATGTAGTCAGTGTTTACATATACGTTCAATCTATCCTTAATATGCAAAGAAGAAAGTGTTTTAGTATTAAAATTTCTATTTGATTATCAATTGCTATCAATTAGCGCTATATAAATAATATAGTATATACTGTGAATTTGCTATATTAGAGTAGAGTATGAGAGTTGGTGCATCTGATTTTATTGTTTTTGGGATGCTTTGTACGATTGTTTGATATTTGCAATGTAAAATGTGATCAAAATGCGAGCCCAACTGCCGTGTTTGTATATGTACAACATTCCCTTGTAATGCACAAAACACATTTTCTCCAGCGGTTTCAAAAGAAGGTGTAGAAGGAGAAAAACGGTATTTCCTGAAGAGGTAACGAGGTGTTTCCTGGTGCATTTTGTCATGTCGCTGACTGGGAGTTGTCCATGGTTCACACTATTGTTTTCTTGTTCCCAGCCAGAACCTGACAAGGAGGGTCATAAAGTGAGTTCCTGGCCTAATATTTCGTAGCACAACAAAAAGACGAGCTACCAGTCACCCGATGCAAAAGTCTAGAGAGATAGCACTCTAAATTTCAAATATATGCAGTGAAATTTACATAGTGCTGAGAAGAAACTCCCTGTGCCGGACAGAGAGCTACAAATTTGACTATTAATTCGACCTTGAAGGTCTCAGGAGGCGTCTGAGGTGACAGGCCACAGAGAAACGTGGAGAGAGAGAGAGAGAGAGAGCAGATCAGTCAGATCTAGCGTCCTTGTTTGCCATCTGGAAAGAAAAAGGCTTATAAAATCCACTTTTAGACCTAGCAACACTTCTAACTTAAAATAACAGCTCTTGAATGTCTCTGGCAAATGGCTCTGATCGTTATTTTGATCAGCGCAGGGCATCTGATGTGTGATTTTCGCCAGAGCCCATTAGATGCTCTATCTGTGCTAATAGCACCTACAGCAATTAGCACCTTATTGGCTTCCATCAAGAGCTGCAGTGTAATTAATAAAAGATAGTTTGATAAAATTCACAGAAAAGTTAAAGCCACAGACCACGTAACATTATTTGAGCTAATAAGGTTGCTCATCCGAGGCTGTTTTAGTGAAACAATAGTGTTTACCAATTCACCACTGACTGAAGTGCATCTCACCAAGAGGAGAATGACACAAGTTCCCGTAATCGTGTCTTGATGGATAAACACGCTACTTCAAATGAATAAACACTAGCGTCATGGCAGATGTATTGCTACACACAAACTATACATGTAATATGTGATCGTCACGGGAAATTCATTACTTGTGAAATAAGGTTTTCTGCATTGCTAACCAATAAACATTGTGGTAAACAAAATAAACAACTGACTGCATGTTACTCCAAAGCTTTATGTGATATTCATTACCTACAACAGGCTTGGAAAGCAGTCAGTAATCTGATTCAGGATGTAAAAATCCCACAACATATCCAAACATTAACAAATATTCAAATTAAACAGTTCAGAATGGCATCCAATTATTCAATTATATACAGGTGCTGGTCATATAATTAGAATATCATCAAAAAGTTGATTTATTTCACTAATTCCATTCAAAAAGTGAAACTTGTATAATGTATACATTCATTCCACACAGACTGATATATTTCAAGTGTTTATTTCTTTTAATTTTGATGATTATAACTGACAACTAATGAAAACCCCAAATTCAGTATCTCAGAAAATTAGAATATTACTTAAGACCAATACAAAGAAAGGATTTTTAGAAATCTTGGCCAACTGAAAAGTATGAACACGAAAAGTATGAGCATGTACAGCACTCAATACCTAGTTGGGGCTCCTTTTGCCTGAATTACTGCAGCAATGCGGCGTGGCATGGAGTCGATCAGTCTGTGACACTGCTCAGGTGTTATGAGAGCCCAGGTTGCTCTGATAGTGGACTTCGGCTCTTCTGCATTGTTGGGTCTGGCATATCGCATCTTCCTCTTCACAATACCCCATAGATTTTCTATGGGGTTAAGTTCAGGCGAGTTTGCTGGCCAATTAAGAACAGGGATACCATGGTCCTTAAACCAGGTACTGGTAGCTTTGGCACTGTGTGCAGGTGCCAAGTCCTGTTGGAAAATGAAATCTGCATCTCCATAAAGTTGGTCAGCAGCAGGAAGTGCTCTAAAACTTCCTGGTATACGGCTGTGTTGACCTTGGACCTCAGAAAACACAGTGGACCAACACCAGCAGATGACATGGCACCCCAAACCATCACTGACTGTGGAAACTTTACACTGGACCTCAAGCAACATGGATTCTGTCCACTCTTCCTCCAGACTCAGGGACCCTGATATCCAAAGGAAATGCAAAAATTTACTTTCATCAAGAGAACATAACTTTGGACCACTCAGCAGCAGTCCAGTCATTTTGTCTTTAGCCCAGGCGAGGCAGCTTCAGCTGTCTGTTGTTCAAGGAGTGGCTTGACACAAGGAATGCGACAGCTGAAACCCATGTCTTGCATACGTCTGTGCGTAGTGGTTCTTGAAGCACTGACTCCAGCTGCAGTCCACTCTTTGTGAATCTCCCCGACATTTTTGAATGGGTTTTGTTTCACAATCCTCTCAGGAATGCGGTTATCCCTATTGCTTGTACTCTTTTTTTCTACCACATCTTTTCCTTCCCTTCGCCTCTCTATTAATGTGCTTGGACACAGAGCTCTGTGAACAGCCAGCCTCTTTTGCAATGACCTTTTGTCTCTTGCCCTCCTTGTGCAAGGTGTCAATGGTCGTCTTTTGGACAACTGTCAAGTCAGCAGTCTTCCCCATGATTGTGTAGCCTACAGAACTAGACTGAGAGACCATTTAAAGGCCTTTGCAGGTGTTTTGAGTTAATTAGCTGATTAGAGTGTGGCACCAGGTGTCTTCAATATTGAACCTTTTCACAATATTCTAATTTTCTGAGATACCGAATTTGGGGTTTTCATTAGTTGTCAGTTATAATCATCAAAATTAAAAGAAATAAACACTTGAAATATATCAATCTGTGTGGAATGAATGTATACATTATACAAGTTTCACTTTTTGAATGGAATTAGTGAAATAAATCAACTTTTTGATGATATTCTAATTATATGACCAGCACCTGTGTATATATATATATATATATATATATATATATATACACACACACATACACACACACACACACACACACAAACAAATAAAATATTTTAAAATTCTTGAACCCACATGAAAAATGATCCGCAAACCCTCTCTGAAGTACCGATCTTAATTAAAAGATTCACAAACCCACTTACTTTCGATCTGAATCAAATTATTCGTGATACACGCTCCGAAGTTCTGATCTGAATCAAATGATTCACGAACCCACTCCGAAGTTCCAATCTAAATCAAATGATTGGCGAAACGCCCCAAAGGCTTGATCTAAATCAAATGATTCGCAAACCCATTACAAAGTCCGATTTAAGCCAAATTATATGCTATATGCGCTTTGAAGTCCAGATCTGAATCAAATGATTCGCGGTCCGATTTGAGGAGTTCGAAACAGTGAATCATTTTGCAATGCATGGTTTAGCTGATTCGGAGTTTCAAAAAGCTCTGTTTCCCATCATTAAATGCTTTTTTCAAATAATTACAAGCAACGTCAAAATTCAAATATGAATGGCTCTTTGGAACTGGTTTCTGCTTGTGAATAGCTTGAACAATGATTGAAGTCATGAGTTTGACTCCCTCATATGAATCGGTTTGTCTGTTCCTCCGCTTTTCGTGCCTTCAGCCATGTTTACACGACATTGTCAGTACTACTACTGGCTTAGCTCGCTGGTTTTATGAGATTAACTGAAATAAGTGAAAAAAAGTATGATGTTTACAAATAAAATATCCATCTCCATTCCACGTCGAAGGCATCCAACACAAATCTACCATATATTCAGGTGAGTTAACTAGTGAAACACTCCATTAATAAGACGAGCTGCACCTCAGAATGCATGTTAGATGGAATTATCCTATTTGGATCATAATGTGGTTTTTTAGTTTATATGCACGTATATTGATTTCACTCTGTTCTTGCCATGAAAATAGACCTTTCTTTATCTTTTTCACCTTTTATTTAATTTTTCATCTTATTTTATTTTCCGATATGTAAATTAACCTGATTTCCTGCTTCAGGTGTCTTTAACTTACATAAATTTACACCTTGCAAAATCTACCCAAAAATTTAACCATGGTTATACTGTACGTACATATACTGTATACATAAGCTGTATATACTGCATATAGTATTGAGTAAGCAGTAATCTAGTATTCCATTTCAAACAGTTTAAAGTTGAAAAGGAGTGAAAATGGTCAGATATAACTGTGCTTCTCTATCAAATTCATCCAATTCAGTTTGTTAAATTAAGCTCACTCTTCCAGGAGAAATGTGCTTATTAAATTTGGAGGGGGAAAATGAACAAAACGTGGTCATGCCCTAATTCACAGAGTCTATTCTACTCTATTAAGCTAACCAATCAGAGAAACAGACTGCAATTTTCCCAAAAGGGATCAAATTGTACCAGAGTAAGTATTGTTGCGGGAGCTGTGGGTTTCGTAATATATTGGCGTATATGAGCACATAACAATGTTTCTCCTCTAAGGAGAACATTCAATTCATTTCACCTTCAGCTGTAGTATCTGAGGGTTTAAGGCTGCAGTGATTGCTTCTTTGCTCCATTCGTTTCAATCTGTGAGTCAGCATGTTTGGCTGAATGAACAGCGCCACCTACTGAAGCTCACCTCAGCGGCCTGCAGAAGCACTGCCTGTGCCGAAGGCAAAACAAAGACCTAAATGAGCAATGCCTGTTTCAGTTTCAACCTGTTTCTGAAAAACTACACAGCCTGAATGACTGAGCTGAATTCCTCTCAATCACGAGGAGGACGGTTTTCACATATGGGCATTTCCATACAGATTCTGCTCATGTCTAAATGACTAGATGACTAGGTGCCAAGTTTTCAAATTGGTCATGCATTTCTCATCATGCAGACATGAATGATTCCTCAAATCATGCGTGCTGTTGTGGAAAGTGTGTTGTTACTTTACTAAGTGATCAGACGAATTACCAGAACACCCTAGCAACCACACAGCAACCACCCAGAACTTTGTCACTGTACTTAAAGGGGTCATATGATGCGATTTCAAGTTTTCCTTTCTCTTTGGAGTATTACAAGCTGATTGTGCATAGATGAGATCCCTAACGTTGCAAAGACTAAAGTCTCAAAACCAAAGAGATATTCTTTATAAAAGTTAAGACTCTGCCACGCCCCTCTAAAACAGCTCATTCAAACACGCCCCCCACATGTCTACGTCATGATGTGGAAATATTTGCATAATGCCGCCTAAATGTTCACGCAAAGAAGGAAGGCGTGGTTTCAGTAACCGCAGCAGTGTGGATGGAGCCATGTCAGGGAGACGCTGTGTTTCTATGCGAAAGCACAAGCACTTTATTTGTCCTTCCGAAAGTAGATGCATTTAGGAAAAGCAACGCATTTTACGGACGACCGTTTCGTGAACCTAGGAGAGGAAGTAATTCTGACTTTGCTATGACAATCTGGCGCTTCTGAATCAGCGACTGTAAGTATGTTTTGTTATT
Source organism: Tor tambroides (assembly GCA_021397915.2). NCBI lineage: Eukaryota > Metazoa > Chordata > Actinopteri > Cypriniformes > Cyprinidae > Tor > Tor tambroides. The sequence goes on from JAFVLL020029845.1 coordinate 59,148, forward strand.
AGTTTAAGTATTTGCTATTGACTGTTCAAATGTGGAGTTTTGCGCGTCTTGTGTGTGTGTGAGAGAGAGAGAGAGAGAGAGAGAGACAGGGTCACATCACAGTGGAGTCAGCTTTCTTAATCGCGGCTTGTGTACTGCAGATATATACAAGCATCATCACTGTGTCTGTCACGCGACTCTGTTCCCCTTTCGGGCTTGAACTGATGGTAAAACTAAGGACATTATTAACTGTCTTTATATTTACTTTGAAAGCTGAAGCTCGCGATTATTGTAAGGGGCGTTACATTTCCGACGCGTGCTTGTGGTGTTCGGCCAATCACAATGCACTTGTTCAGTTGGCCAATCAGAGCAGGCTGCACTTGTTGGAAGGAGGGGCTTTGTAGAAAACGACGCGTTTGAGAGAGGCGGGGCATAGAGGAACTGCAATAATGTACAGTATTTGAAAAATAATTGTTTTTTGAACATTAAAGCATGTCAGCATATTCTGTTACACCAAATACACAAAACAATGATCTTTAAAATAGCATCATATGACCCCTTTAAAGGTGATGTATGTAAGTTTTTGACTCTACTAAAGCATAAAAATGCCATAATATGTTTGCAGATATGTAAGAAACATGCTAAGTTGACATACTTATCTTAAAAACAATGCTACAGTCAGTTATTCGCCTTTGAAAACGTGCATTCCGAGACGGAACGTCTGTCTCTGTTTTGGTCTTTGTAACCCGCCCACTGCCAGTTTACCCAATTGTATTTCGGCACCCCGGGTTGCCAGTAGGCGGAAAACACAGCGTATTTCATTTCAGTCATGGAAGCTGCCAAGGAAGGTGCGCTCGCTCGTCAATCTGGCAACCTGCGTATGTGTCAAGTCTGAGGAGGAGGGGCCGGGTGAATTTGGACTGCAATACCTAGTTCAACCACTAGTTGCCAATCCTACATACAGCACCTTTAAGCATATTTTTCAAGTATCTGTACTTTATCGGAGAATTTTTGTTTTGAGAAATGTTTGATTGTACTTCACTACATTCCAAAGCATAATATACCTTTTACTCCACTACATTTCTTAAAAGCATGTCATTCTCATTATTTTAAACTAGAGAAATCGTCACCCGCTACGAGACATGATAGTGGCGTAAGATTCATACTTTTCAATGAACCTATTAAACAGGTTCGCAAACCGCACTGAAAGATTCATTTACGAATTGGACTCATTGGATTGCAGCTGTTCTTGAGTCAAAAACTCGCTGATTCATATGATCCAGCCTTTTGGAATCACGCATACTCTTTGAAAGGGAACACATTTTACAAGGTAAGTAAATGAGCTCAGGATCTGTTCACCAGCAAATCCTCCGCAAGGGTCTTGACAGTCATCTCTCCTTATTCTCGACCCGTGATCAGTCAAATTGAACTCCTGCAGCTCAGAGCAGATGCTTTCAGGTTAGAATTGTAGCTTACATTTCCTAACTGAACTAAATGATTTTTATTTCTATAAAAAATGAACACAACAGTGGGGGCGGTGCTTTGGGGATCCCAATCCCAATCCCAATGCAGCCCTCTACTCCAGTTAACAATTCAATTCACAAGTCTGAAAGCGAGCCTCAGAACTTGAGTGTCCGCGCAACTGGTGATGCGAAATGTAAGTTACTAATGTTGAACTTTACGATTTATTATTGTAAATGAAAATCATATTTAGGTTACGATTGTCAGTTTTTTGTGAACTAAATCTGCTGTTTAAGCCCACTGTATGAAATGGTTAAATCCACATTTGTGTACCACCGTCTTATCGGTGTAGTTTTAAGGTAAAAACAAAACAGCATAATAACGCAAATTAACGCACCTTCCTCGCTGCCATAGTAGTTTAAAATGAATTTCTAGTATGTATGCAAAGCATTCTTTTTAAAAAATTTTTTTTACACATTTTGCCCTATATGATGTCTGTTTTTACAGCATATAGTTTGTCAACATGCATTTTGTTTTTCCTCATTTTTAAATACTATTTTTTTTTTCACTTGTTTGCACACATGAAGTATAACCTAAATTGATATTTTAATATAAATATAAGCCCCCTCCCCTCGTTTTTTTTAACAGTAGGATTATATAAATTATATAATATAAAATGATTAATTATAAAAGTACATAAGTTAAAAATTACAAAATAAACATCCTTCGATCAGTACTTTTTACTTTTACTACTTGCATACATTAAAAATCAAATACTTTTACTGAAGTAAAATTGTAAAGCAATACTTTTACAAGAACAATATTTTATTAGGGAATTTGTACTTTTACTCAAGTACTCAAGTCCACCACTGGTGACGAACATTGAAAACTCAGGAGATGTTGTGTTAATTGATTATATGTTGATTTTGGCGGGGTCTCTGTGCTACAGGAACACGGCCATGACTTTGTCATAAATCCTGGAAGGAGTGTGATCGCCCTCACATCCAGTTTCCTCTAGTACAGAAGTTCCTGACACTTCTGTTGGGTGTAACACGTGGCCTTGATCGTTTCAGAAAGATGTAGAGCGAGGCTTTACGGTGCAGCTGTAGAGGATACGGATATATGAAGCATCCTTCCCTCAAATGTCTGATGATAAACACAAGGAAACGGGATGTGGGAGTGACAGAGAAACTCGTGGCCATCTGCGTTAGTACGCTGCCTTCCATGAACTCCTGGAGTGGAAATGACACTAACACATGTAAGAATGTTCACTACATGAATAATATTCAATATGTGTCTGTATTTAACATTTTGAGGTTATGAATGGTATATTTTAACATAAAGCAAACTTTGCTGCCAAGTATAAGCTAAGCTGAAAGACTGGATATAATTTTGCACAGACAAGCTCATTAAAGGGATAGTCACCTAAAAATGACAATTCTGTCATCATTTACTCACTGTTATGTTGTTTGAATCTTTAGGTTATTCCATTGAACAAAAGTACATGTTAGGCAGAATGCAGGGAAGGTGACCGATGACTGAGACTGTTTAATATCTCCTTTTGTGTTTCAGGGAAGAATGAAAGTCATACAAGTTTCACACATGATGGTGAGTAAATGAAGACATTTTTAGGTGAACTGTCCCTTTAAGTTGTTTTATAACACTAACCTAGAGTAACATGTGCAGTGTTTAGGTTTTATGATTATACACTACAGTAATATTTAGTTTTTAAAATAATTTTCAGCAAGGACACATTCAATTGATAAAAAGTGATTATAAAACTTTTATAATGTTACAAAAGATTTATATGTCATGAGAAAATAAATAGGGTAAAATTTGAATTCATGTCGACTTTTAGAGGACATTAGAAACCTAACTACAATCACAATCAGCGCATCTGCATCTGTCTTATATATTGTAAAGACTCTTAAAGGAATAGTTCACCCAAAAATGACAAATTGCTGGTAATTTACTCACCCTCAGGCCATCCAAGATGTATATGAGGTTGTTTCTTCATTGAAACAGATCTGGAGAGATACAGAAATTTAGAATTACATCACTTGCTCATTAATGGATCCTCTGCAGTGAATAGGTGCCCTCAAACAGCTGATAAAAACATCACAATAATCCACAAGTTATCCACACCACTCCAGTCCATTTGTTAATATATTGTGAAGCGAACAGCTGCATGTTTGTACAAAACAATCAACCATTAAGGCATTTTTAACTATAAACCATTGCTTGTGGCCAAAATATGAGTCCATAATCCATCATAATGCTTCCTCCAGTGAAAAAGTCCATCCTCTGTTGTCCTCTAACATCAAAATCAACCAACATATTTGTTTAGAGCCATTTTGGCTTGTAAACGGTGCTTGATCTGTGCAGATTTCTCTCCTGATTCAGACGAGATAACTTTTTCACTGGAGAAAGCAATATTATGAACAGAGGACAGAGATATTTTAACTGAAGGCAACAGATTGAAATTAAAATTCTTAATGATGGATTTGTTTCTTACAAACGCAGCTTTTCACTTCATTGATGGACTGCAGTAATGAGGATTACTTGTGGATTATTGTGATGTTTTTATCAGTTGTTTGGACTCTCATTCTGACGGCACCCATTCACTGCAGAGGATCCATTAGTGAGCAAGTGATGTAGTGCTCAATTTCTCTAAATCTGTTCCCATGAAGAAACAAACACATCTACATCTTGGATGGCCTGAGGGTGGAGTACGTTTTCAGCAAATTTTTGGGAGAACTCTTCCTCTAAAGCACCAGATCATTAAAACAGCTCTCAGGTTCAAACATCCTTGCCTGAATCCAGTCAGCAGCTGATGTAATTCATCTGATGAACCTTCAGTGAGTTGGAGCATGTGAACTCAATCACCGGAAGCCCAGTGACACGAGGACTGTGCTGTTGATTACTGGGTGTTGTTTGACTAATGATACGAACAAAACCGAAGCTACAATTAGCATCTTGCCCTTTGAAGTAGCCTTTGGGCGCAGCGCACCGCTGACAGTTTGATCAAGCCCAGTATCGCTGCTGTTGTTGTTGGCTATCTTTAGGGCCGGGTTTGTTTTTGGAGCGTATGAGGACATGAGAATGTCTTAAAATAGTACATCCAGCTGATTTGGGCTGGGGTGCAGTTTGATTTCCCTTCGGCCCAGATCTCGAGCACTTCTGAGGCACGCTTGAACCGCAATCAGAAAATTGCATCTCGCTTGAGGTTCAACAGGAAGAGGAAGATAAGCAGTGGCAAAGAGATGGAGTTAAAAGGAGGAAAAATGATTTAAAAATGGACGTCAAAATGACATTTAACCCTGATATATGAAATACTAGTCAGAAAAAAATCTATTTTCTTGAAATGGAACAGTTTATTGAACCCTTAAATGAAATATTTTTTAAAAAGTTTGCATGTGTGTTTTTTTTTTTTTTTTTGCTGAGTATCATATTTGATACATGTCTGATAATGTATGATATATTGAGAATATGAAGGGAAAAACAGAGCCAAACTGAGCAAAGAATATGCAGATTTGGTGCATATTCTGACATTTACTGTATATGGTCAAAAAGATTAAAATCTGATAGCTTGTAATGTAAATTAACGAGATATTTATAACAGACTGCTTACATAAAATGCATATAAATATCAATTGTCATTCTATATCTCCCAAAAATGTCTTAGTAAGACGATATTTAAACGCGTACATGTAATGAAATGCAATACAGCAATGATTGAGAGATGAACAAATAAATATGCAGCAAAAGCCTGATGATCACATTTGATACTCACATTTGACCAAAAAAAGATAAAATGCTTCATCTTGAAATATTACTAACAATAAAAAAGTTGTTTTTTTTTACCATCAGTAAAGATTTCACAGCATAAAGACATGAACCACAACCAGATGTTCTTACATTCTAAAATGCTTATTATTTGCTAAAAAAGTATAAACGATCCATCAGATGATTACAGCAGGTTTTTGCCATTGATAATTTAGAGGTCTTAGAGGCTTTATAGGGTTAAACCTTGAGCAGAGCGTCTCACCAACTGTACTTTCTCAATAAAAGTCCAGTAACACAAACCTCCACTTGTGAAAGAACATTCAAACGCTGAACAGTTTACGTCTGGGCTGTGGGCGCTCACATATCGAGTGATGTATCATGAGCCGCTGATGGTAACGTGGTAAATGCTAGCAGATCAGTCGAGTGCTATGAACACAGACAGTGAGTAAAGAGAGTGAAGTTGAGAACGGACACAAATAGATGCTCTTGTCGAGGCGGAAGCCTTCTGACCTTCACCACGAACACTTTACTCAATGCAAACCTAACTGTGTGTGATGGGAATGTCTAAAATAGGAATCTGCAGATCTAATAATATCACGACAGTGTATAAGCTAGATTGCAATAGTTAAAGTGCTTTGGATCACAAGATTTATTGTCATTGCTAGCACTGCAAACCCTTGCATCATTCACCCCACAAAACTGACTTTTTGTCATTATTTACTTATTCTCATTTCATCTGTGCCTGTTTTTAATTGAATATGATGCATTACCCAAGAGATGCAACTAATAGGATGATTTTCAGAAAATAATGTCTTCAATTTCACACAAAGCAAACTGTGTGACTTCAGAAGAATTTAATAAAATAATATAAATTTAATCTAAAATAATAATATAAATCTAATCTAATCCTCAAGTTAAAACTAAAAACGTTAAAAAAATGTTGAAATAAAATAAACAATAAATAAATAAAATTCAAGTTGATAAAATTATTTTTTATTTAAAAAATTTACACAAATATTTTAACATTTCTCTTGTAGATTAACGAAGTACTAAAATAACTAAAACTGAAATAAATGAATACAAATGAATAAAAACTATACAGAAAATGACCATAAAACAACAAAAATATTAAAAATAACTCAAATATACTGAAAACAGAAAACATAAAAGTAAAAATATACAATATGAACACAGAGCGAGTAGCATTATTATTAAAGTCACTTTTATGCAATAAAATGCTCAGTGATTAAACATTTCAATATTATATGACAGTAAAATCTGTTTAGCAAATGTTAAACATGAAACATGGTAAATGTACAAAACAAATACTAGCACTGTTATTTTGCTTCTTTACACATCATCTTACAGTCATAAAGCAACAAAACATCAATCTGTTCTAGTCAGAATCTGAGAAATCAAGTAAAAAAAATCCTACATGCAGCTTTGAATGCAACACAGAAAATGAATAACAAGCTTTGGTGAAATGTGCAACGGCACAATGGCTTTCTCTCTCGTGTATTTTAACAAGTTTGAGCCAAGTAAATATTTGGATGTGCTGCAATAGGAGGCAGCTACCACAAAAAAAGAAAAACTCTCCTGAAAATGAGGCCTGTAATGAGCTAGTCACATAAAAGCATTAAAAAGTGTGTAGAAATGCCAAATGAAGCATTTCTGTTCAGTCCTCAGAGATTTAACCTGTGAGGGAGGAACTCTCACCAAGAATCCTGCACATTAACGATTGCTGTTGGCTTTGATGGGAACGCTGATAGAGTGTGTTTTCATGCCAGTGTGTAATTTGGAGCAAAGGCTTTTAAAGCAGGCAGACACTATAAACAGCCTCCAATTAGCAACCGGAGCATCAACAAGTGTCATAAACAAAATGCTTTTTTCTCATGTTTATCAAGGCTGAAATGTTGGCGGCGGTTTTCAGCGTCTGGCAGGTCAATCAGGTGCATGTCAAAGGTCTCTCACAAACTCACAAACAAATGTAAAACAAAAAAACGGATGATTTAGTGTGTTTTCATTTGACAGAAAAATCACAAAAGAGAAATCCCAATTGTTCTCTTGGAAAGCATTGAGAGCAAATAGAGATGTAAGTCTATTACTTCAGAAATCTCAACATGAATTTTTCTCATCAAATGATCTGAGCTGCTATTTACAGTCATTTTATATTATACCATTCATTCATTCATTCATTTTTTTAATGTATTCATTTATTTATTCATATTCATTTTTATTTATCCATACTTATCTGTTTATTCACTCAATTATTCTTTTAACTATTTAATCATTTGTCATAAATCATTTTACTTTTAAATTCATTTATTCAATTTATTTTTATTTATCCATTTAATTATTTTTAATATATTAATTCATTTAATTTTTAATTAATCATCCATCCATCCATTCAATCAATCATTCATTCATTTTATTTTCTATTTAATCATTCATTTATTTTTTACATTCATTCATTTTGTTTTTATTCAATCATTTATTTCATTTTTTATTTACCCATTTATTTATTTGTTTATTTATTAATTAATTTTAATTTTGTTTATTTTCTATTAATCCATTTATTTATTATTTAATTCATTCATTCAATTTCTTTACCCATTTATGTGTTTATTCATGTATTTAATTATTTTATTTTATTTTATCCATTTATTTATTTGTTTATTCATTTTTTTTAATTCATTTTTTTTATATGTCCATTCATTCATTCTTCAAGGCGAGTGAATAATTAAAGTCATACAATTAACAAAAAAAAACTACAGAAAACACTTCAGATTTAAATGAGACAAAACATCTCAAATATATTAAAGTGATACTTTTTCCAAATACATTGAGAACTTAATGTCTCTCGTGGTAGGAAACAGCAATCTGAGCAATAAAAAGGAACTCAGGATGTGTTCTGGTAATGAATGCTAACGCAAATGGCATTTAACAACATGTCCATACTAATTCACCTTTTTGAGATTACAACTACAGTATGCAGCAAACAAAACATTTATATATTCACTTGCATCCTCCACCCAAACCTTGCGGTGCATTAACGAAGTGATTTACCGCGGTGAACGGAGCAGCAGCTGTGCCTGAGCGGGGCAGAACGATCCCTGGAGGCTGTGAATTTCAGCCATTAGTTCTGCACTAGTATACCGCGACACAGGAGGCACGTGAGCGCTAGAGCTCAACACATAATGATTGCTTCCAGATAACAGGAGCATTCAGAAGAGAAAGAAAGCACAGCCAGTGAATAAATGCGCTCAGTGCAGGGCCACAGGAGGAGACCCGCAGTATTGTTTTATACTAAATGAGCATAAAGATTGTAATCAGTTCATTAAATTTCTCAGTGTTATCTCAGCGCTGGGAACCGTCTGTCTGGATGGACACGTTCTCTGTTCTGAACAAACAAGACGAACAACTGCTGCACACTAACAAAGGAGCCAAAGATGAAGTGTGTGGGCTTTGAAAATCTAATTCGACAGTTTAAACTGTTCAAGACTGAAGCAGACAGTTTAAGATTTTCAAAAAGATTAACAGTAAAATAAAATGCAAAAATCAAAACTCATTTATCTTCCCTTTGTAACAAAAAATATTAATGCTCAGAAGTTGTTTCTTTAAAAATACTTCAGAAAAGCTAAAAATAACAGAATGAGCCAGTAGTTGTCATACAGTAAGAGCACAAAAGTCATATAAATAGCAACTAAATCTGACTTGCTCTTGGAATAATTTGAAGAGAAAAGTCAGAGCTCACATTGAGATTACACTACACTAATATATATATAAACATATATATATAAATATATATTAGTGCTGTCAAATGATTAATCGCGATTAATCACACCCAAAATAAAAGTTTTTGTTTACGTTTTTGTATATATAAATACACACACATGCACGTATATATTTAAGAAAAATATGTTGTTTACACATTAAATATATTCATATAAAATATAAGTTACATTAATATAAATATATACATGTAAATACATTTATAAATACATATATTTTCAAAATATATACTGTATACGTGTGTATTTATATATACATAATAAATATACACAGTATACACACACATATTACATAAACAAAAACTTTTATTTTGAATGTGATTAATCGTGATTAATCACTTGACAGCACTATATCTATCTATCTATATATATTGTTATGATAGGACAATATTTGGCCGAGATACAACTATTTGAAAATCTGGAATCTGAGGGTGCAAAAAAAATCAAAATATTGAGAAAATCACCTTTAAAGTTGTCCAAATGAAGTTCTTAGCTATGCATATTACTAATCAAAAATGAAGTTTTGATATATTTACAGTAAGAAATTTAGGAAATATCTTCATGGAACATGATCTTTACTTAATATCCTAATGATTTTTGGCATAAAAGAAAAATCGATCATTTTGACCCATACAATGTATTTTTGGCTATTGCTACAAATATACCCCAGCGACTTAAGACTCGATTTGTGGTCCAGGGTCACATTATATATATATATGTGTGTGTGTGTGTGTGTAAAATCTCAGTATCCCAATTTTATATATCCTAAACATAAACTGTAATTCAAGAACAGCCAAGAACTGAGCCAATCAAGAACTGTTACCATAGAAACATACAACAAGTGTTTCTGAAGACCTGACACAGCGAGGCATCTCTTGATGAATGCAGATCTTTTAATAGTGTGTGTGTGTGTGTGTGTGTGTGTGTGTGTGTGTGTGTGTGTGTGTGTGTCCTCACAAGGATGGAGGTGGATGTCAGTGGGTTTGGTCGCCTGGGTGGACACACTTTGGCTGTGCTTCTGCTTCCTGTGGGGAGTCTGTCCTATCAAGTGCCAGCTAATTTTCTCACCTTACTTTGGTTTGACTTGCCTGAATGGAATGCGAGGGCAGGGTGTGCCGCTCAGCCTCCAGCGCGCAGATGAAAGAAAGTCGAGTGAAAATGTATGTCCGTGTGTGTGCACGGGGAGGAGAAGGAAACCAGAGCCCAAACAAACCACAGGCTGAATCCACAAACTCACTCCTGCCAGCACCTTTATAGGTCACATGGTCTTTCCTCAAGATGTGTTTTTCTGTAGATAAGACGCTTCTTGAGGAGGAAACCTGAGCTGGAGCTAAATGACCATGTCAGATGGACAATGCATCCAGGTTTCCTATTCAGTCTCTTTCAACAAACTGTGGTCTGTAATAATTACAGGTCAGGCAAGGATATGGAGCTTCAGTCTGAGCCAGCTGGAGATTCCCCTCCAAGTTTCTATGAAAGCCTCCACCTGATTGTTATTTCACTAACACTGAGATACTCTTATAGTTTTATTTTCATTTTGCATGTTTTTCATTTTTTTCCATTTTCATGTTAGTTTTTGTTAAAGTTGTAGTAATTTTGCTGTTTTTGTAGATTTTTTTTTTGTATTTTAGAACATCAAGTAAACTAAAATGATAAGAAATGTTCTTTTTAGTACTACTGAGATTCTGTTTTCATTTTTTTGAACATTTTAGTAATTTTGCTGTTTTTGTCATTTTTAGTAATTTTTTTTAATATACTGGTATAGTTTTAAGTTTTATTTCAGTTTTAGTTTAGTTATTTTAGTACATCAAACTACAAAACTACATTAAAACAAGAAATGCTATTTTAGTATCATTTGGATATTATTTTAGTATTTATTATATTTGATATTTTGAATTAATTTTTTTCACGTTTTAATTTGAATTTAATAATTTTGTCTTTTGTCAGTTTTCCAAAATATGTATATAGAGTTTTTACTAATTACTATTTTTTAAATTTCCGTTTTAGTGTCAGTTATTTTAGTACATCAAGTTAACTAAATTTTACAAATGCTATTTTAGTATGACTATTATAATTCACTAATATTTTGAATTAGTTTTTTATTTTAGATTTTTCTCTTTTTAATCTTAGTTAAAGTTTTAGCACTTTTGTTGTGCTTGTTATTTTTTGCAGTTTTTATATTTTATATGAAAACTATACAAACATATTTATACATTTTTAATAGTTTTGTTATTTTAATGCACGTTAAACTAAATTACAATTAGTAATGCTTTTTAGTATCATTATACTTTATAGTTTTTATTAATATTTTTATTTTTGTTTTTGTGTTAATTTTAAATAGTTTTAGTATTTTTGTTGTGTTTCGTTATTGCAGTTTTTGTGTAGTTTTTATTCAGTTTCAGTTTGTTATTTTAGTACATTACGTTAAACTACAGTAAATAAAAATTAACAACTGAAATAAAAAGTTACATTTTTTAACATCTTTTAAAGATATTAATAATCTATAATTGTCTATTTTATTTTAATATTTCATATTATACGAAATCGTTATATATTTTTTATGTTTATTTAAATTAACAATGTGTCTTTTATGGTTTTAGTTTTAGTTTACTGTAATAACTCTGATCCACCTTCCAACAAAACAAATAAAGCAATCTCTTCCACACCTTATGATCGGAAAATGAAAGAACAGATTAGAAAAAGGAATGCATATTCCAAGGAATTCTCTAGCACCTCCACACACGTGCGGGCAGACGCTGAAACCATCAAGGAATGTGTTTGATCTGGTGAGTCACGGATCGCTCTGACTCTCTCTGAGAATCTAACCTTCCTCCACAGCAATTCCTACAATAATCGGTTCAGACATTACAAAAACCATATGAAAGCATATGAAAAAAACTAAATCACACCCCTCGAAAATCAATCAAAATAAAATGAGATTTTTGCATTTGCTGAAAAAAATAGGAGTTTGCCTGCAGAAAACTTATCACTCCAGAAGGCTCATGGTATTGCAAGGAAATTTAATGCAAAATGTCTGCCAAAGCCACCAACACAAAATAAAAAAAAAATACTTTTACTAGTTGGTTTAAAAAAGAAACAACAACAGTGTTTTTGAAAGAAGGCTATATTAAGCTCACCCAGACTGCATTTATTTGTCTATCAAAAAATTACTTTTTACTATTACTTTATCAAAAATACAGTAAAATACTGTTTGTTTTAAAATAATTTTTTTTTTCAATTTTAATATATTTTAAAATATAATTTATTCCTGTGATGTAAAGCTGAATTTTCAGCATCATTACTCCAGTCTTCAGTGTCACACGACCCTTCAGAAATCATTTTAATATGCTGATTTGCTGCTCAAGAAACATTTCTGATTACTAGCAATATTTAAAACAGTTGAGCTGCTTCATATTTTTGTGGAAACGGTGATACATATTTTTTAGGTTTCTTTGATGAATAGAAAGTTCATAAGAGCAACATTTACTTAAAATAGAAATCTTTTGTGGCACTATGAATGTTTTATTCATACTATCAATTTTAAATAAAAGCATCATTTCCTATCCAAACTTTTAGTGTAACTGAACATGCGTCATTTGAGCATGCAAGCTGAACATTTAGTTGAAATTACATTTGACGGAAATGTCGAACTTTATATGTTTATATGTGGGACTGTGTGGCCCAAACACAATGAGGAAATGAGGGGTCTCCAAACATTAGTTCCCTACGTAGACAGCTCTAACTCTCGTGACACGCTGCCATTTTCTGACTGATTTTCTTCCTGTCTTATCTATAGGTAAGCTGCTCCCTGCCCGTCTCTGAAGACGTCAGCGGCTGCCCTGCGCTCTCAGAGAACAGCAGCAACAGGAAAACACAATCACAGGCCTGTTGAAACGAGACCATTGAGAGTTCAACCCAGAGCCAGAGAGCACAACATGTACTTATCTGAGTGTTTGTGTGTGTGTGTGTGTGTGTGAGATACAGGACACTTGCTGCTTTGTGGTTAATGGCTTCCTGTGGGCAAAGCCTTCCTAGATTGATCAATTCTCTATCATTCTGCTAAATCATTTTCCCCCTGCATGCATTTCCTTCTCGTCAGCACGATCAAAAGCTCAGATAAGGTGGCAAGTTGCAAAATACTCATTCCCACGCAAGTCATCATCATTTAAATAGACATGTCAGCTTGTTCTGAATGACAGAATGTTTAACTGAAACAGTTGCATCACTTTAGCGTGAGGTATTTCATCAAACAACTGCAGTCAAGTTTAACCAGATGCTATCAGTGCTGGTTAAGTCATTGTATTTTCAGTATGAATTAGAAGCGAGTCAAAACAAGTTACTTTTGAGTGAACTGTTGTCAATTTTAGCAGTGGAATAAAAAGGTAACGCACAATTCTGCCTTTTTTTTTTTGTATCTCACAATTCGTACTTTTAATTTCCTGCAATCTGACTTTTGCAAGATATACTCAGAATGGCGAGAATTTCAAGATATAAACTCAGAACTGTCAAATTTAAACTCCAAATTGTGAGATATATATACTAAGTATGGCGAGATATAAACTTGAAATTCTATAAACTCAGAATTGCAAGACGTAATAAGAGATATAAACTCAGAATTGCAAGACATAAACTCAGAATTGTGAGATATAAACTCAGAATTGTGAGATATAAACTCAGATTTGTGATAATTATGAGATATAAACTCAGTATAGCAAGAATTGCAAGACGTAAACTCAGAATTATGAGATATAAACTCAGATTTGTGATAATTATGAGATATAAACTCAGAATAGCAAGAATTGCAAGATGTAAACTCAGAATTATGAGATATAAACTCAGAATTGCAAGACATAAACTCAGAATTGTGAGATATAAACTCAGAATTGCAAGACATAAACTCAGAATTGTGAGATATAAACTCAGAATTGTGAGATATAAACTCAGATTTGTGATAATTATGAGATATAAACTCAGAATAGCAAGAATTGCAAGATGTAAACTCAGAATTATGAGATATAAACTCAGAATTGCAAGACATAAACTCAGAATTGTGAGATATAAACTCAGAATTGCAAGACATAAACTCAGAATTGTGAGATATAAACTCAGAATTGTGAGATATAAACTCAGATTTGTGATAATTATGAGATATAAACTCAGAATAGCAAGAATCGCAAGATATAAACTCAGATTTGAGATATAAACTCAAATTGCAAGATATAAACTCAGAATTTAGATATAAATACAAAATTGCAAGACATAAACTCAAGTGTGAGATATAAACTCAGAATTGTGAGATATAAACTCAGATTTGTAATAATTATGAGATATAAATAAGAATAGCAAGAATTGCAAGATGTAAACTCAGAATTATCAGATATAAACTCAGAATTGCAGAACAGAAACTCAGAATTGTGGGACATAAACTCAGAATTGCAAGACATAAACTCAAATTGTAGATAAATAAACTCAGAATTGTGAGATATAAACTCAGATTTGTGATAATTATGAGATATAAACTCAGAATAGCAAGAATTGCAAGATGTAAACTCAGAATTATGAGATATAAACTCAGAATTGCAAGACATAAACTCAGAATTGTGAGATATAAACTCAGAATTGTGAGATATAAACTCAGATTTGTGATAATTATGAGATATAAACTCAGAATAGCAAGAATTGCAAGATGTAAACTCAGAATTATGAGATATAAACTCAGAATTGTAAGAATTGTGAGATATAAACTCAATTTCGAGATATAAAATCAGAATTGCAATAATTACAAGATAAATTCAGTATTTCAAGATATAAAATTTAAAATTGCGAGATATAAACTCAGAAATGCAAGAATTGCAAGATATATATACTCAGAATTGCAAGGATCCTGAGATATAAACTGTTGAACTCTTGAACTTGAACTTGTGAGAGAATTAACCAGCAGAGGTTGTACTTCCTTCGCCAGCTGAGGAAGCTCAACCTGCCACAGGAGCTGCTGAAATAGCTCTACTCTGCCATCATTGAATCCGTCCTCTGCACTTCAATAACTGTCTGGTTCAGCTCAGCTACCAAATCTGACCTCAGAAGACTACGGAGGGTAGTCCGGACTGCTGAGCGAATCATTGGTACAACCCTCCCTACTCTCCAAGAACTGTACTTATCCAGAGTGAGCAAAAGGGCTGGCAAAATCACTCTGGACCCCTCACATCCAGCACACTCCCTGTTTGAACTGTTACCGTCTGGTCGACGCTACAGAGCTCTGAGCACCAGAACGGCCAGACACAGAAACAGTTTCTTCCCTCAAGCAATCCACTGAACACTTGACAATAATTATGGTACACACACTATTTATACACTTATACACTTATTTATCTAACACACATACTTAGTCTACATTTCAATTGCACATAATATACCAGTACATACAAAACTGTCTACTGTTATATACCTGTACATACAATTTTCCATTTTTTATATTGTTATTCCTTATTTACTTGTTCTTTTTAATTCTTCTTTTTATTATCTGTGTTTTTTGTTCTGTCACTGTCATTCTGTTGCACTGCGGAAGCTTCTGTCATGAAAACAAATTCCTCATATGTGTAAACATACCTGGCAATAAAGCTCATTCTGATTCTGATTCTGAATTATGGGATATAAACTCACATTTGTGAGGAAAATTGTGAAATAAAAATTGTGAATTGTGAAATAAATTGAAATTAGTTTTTTAATTCCGTGGGGAGAAAAATAAATAAATAAATAAATAAATAAATGTAAATATGTAAATTGTGAGATGTAAACTCAGAATTCTGAGAGAGAGTTTATGTATGAAAAAATCAAATTTTGTTATCCACATAATTCCTTTAGCAAATCAGGTGCATAAACAACGCAAGCTCAGATAATTCTTAGCCAATTCCCCTGTTGTATCTATAATTCATGCAACATCCACTTGTGCCTCTTCTACAGCATTTTAATGCTTCTCCATCCCGTTTCCTCTGCTAAACATGTGTTTTTCTAATCCTCAGCCCTGTGCTGTTTCCTGGGCTCAGGATGTGACAGCCCATTTCACTGTTTAATCATTAGCTCGCTGAGGCCATTACGGAGGTGTGCAGAAAATTATGCATAAAACAGGCAATGTCTTCCTTTAGTGCTGCAGCATAAATGAGATTCTGCACTTTAAAGTCACTACTGCTGATATTCTCTAAGGACGTGAGTCATGCCACTCACACTGATGGCAGCTAAGCAGATGTGTTAACTCGTTCACACTCAGATAACATGTGGAACACCTCCAGAGCTGCAAAAATTGGGGAAAAAAGCAAAAAGGATAAAAAAAGGAGGTAAAATGAGATTAAAAAGAGCATGCAGTAGTTAGGGCTGTTATATGCACAAGCTCTTTATATGCACAAAGCAATAAATATGCTCAAGGCAATAAATGAGCTCTATATAACTCCAGCCACTCTATAACTCTATATAATAACAGCCTACAGTTAGTATAGTGAACTATTTTACTTGGCAGAATAATTGTTTATTATTATTATTAATAATAATATTTTAGTTATTATTACACTGTAAAAAAAAAAATAGTTGTTTCACCTTAAAATAATTTGTTACCCCGCTGACTTAAAATTTTTAATTTAATTTAACTAAAATATTCCAGTTGTCCCTTAAATTAACATTGAGTAACTTAAAATTTCAAGTTGACTAAACTAAAAATTTTAAGTCAGCAGGATAACAAATTATTTTAAGTTGAAACAACTTTTTGGTACATTTTTTTTTAAAGTGTATTATTATTATTATTATTATTATTATTTCATTAGTAGTAAAATAATAATTATTATATAGAATATTATGAATAATTATAATAAACTCAAACATTTGCCATTTACGGACAAAAACAGGACTAAGGTTTGTCTAAAACTATTCCAGTATTTATGAGTCAGTATTTATTTATTATTTATATTTGTATAGTATTTATTAATAATTTAAAGTAGCTTTTATTTTTATATTTTCATTTTACTTTTAGTTTCAGTTTTAGTAATTTTATTTATTGTTGTCATTATTATTTTTATTATTTAAAATATTCTATGCAGCTTTAATTTATTTTTATGGTTTTAATAATTGCAGCACTTCAACGGAAGCGCATTTCAATTAGTCGGGGGGGAGGGGTGCATTTCTAATATTCTTTAAGCTTTTTAAGATTTCTTTTTTCTAATATAGGTTTTATTTACATATTAAATTTTAATAGTTTTATATATTAAAAAAAATCTAAATATGCAATAAGCTACTAGATTACTGTGCATTACAGCAATTTTACAATGATTAAGGTCATTTTAGGCATTCCAATTCACTTCCATTTCAACTACACTGCTTAAACGTAATAAAATATCATTAATACACGGCTTACTGCTTTTATCAAGCCATAAAGTTACCACAAACACTTTAACACAACTTGCAAGTGTATTAGGGGACAGTGTCTCAGGAAAAATATCTCTTTCTTGGCAGAAGAAAGTGGATGGTAGTACCAGCTGTGGAGTTGGCATGGCTTCCCAGTGCAACTTGGCTGGGAAATAGGAAGTGCTTTTTACTGGAGCGATGGAGAAGGGGAGGAGGTGAGGAGAGGAAGGCGGTGGGGTTAAATATGAGGACGGAGGGGGCATCCTGAAAGACCCACAGTGTGTTACAAGCAAGCCAAGGAGAACTCTGAGAAAAAAAAATGTGTGGTGGGGGCTTCCTACCGGAGAGAGCAAAACTGGAGAACAATGCTGTGAAACGCAGCCAACACCCAGCATCCCCTCTGCTGCAGTCGCATCCATCAACACTGAACTGTTCTGATCGGCACGTCCAAACCTTCCAAATAGGGCCGTAATCCTCCAGAGACACCCCACAATATCTGAATGAGACCACTGAGATCATCTATATGCTGTTGTACTAAAAGCTGATTAATTGTCTTACTTGCAGATACATACACCCTTGTGAAAAAGAAGTGTGCGTAATTGTAATGAATGTGCACTTGTAGTGTGCTTCAAAAATTATGCTTTTTTTTAATTGATTAGAATGTTAACTGTTATTCGATATTATATATTAAAATGTACTAAATTACAGCTTTATCATTACAAATGAAATTACAAATACATACAAGCTGCACTAGAAATGACATTAGTTTACCATAAATGCTCGTCAGTAAATTCTGCAGTATACTTCAAGCATATTTCAAAGACAGTAGAAGTACTTATGAAATTACATGCGCTGTAAAAAAAAAAAAAAATTTACTGCGGTATGTTTTACAAGAAAATACTATTTTAGTATTATTATTAGTATTATTAGTACTATTTTAGTTTTACTTCAAAATTTCACTTTTTCCAATATGTTACTTGCCATTCCTTTGTAATGAAATTATTTATACACCATTTTGTTTCAGTGTATAAAGATGTGCTCAGGTCTTAGGGCACTTAAGTATATTCTTTTAAACTATATTTATGTAATAATTGTTTTTAAAAATATGCTAAAGTCTACTGGTTTTTCACAAAGGCACATTTAAATTTACAGAAACAGATAAAAAACATTTATGATTTATCCTGCACTTGTGGACCAAATGGATAAATAGATAAACCTTGAATATAAATATTTCTCACTACAAACAGCAAGTCTGTTCTTACTTAAACTCAACTGTACTGAACTAAGAAGCTTCTAGCAGGTCTGAGATCAGTCTAGGGGTGATGACACTTTTTCTCCACACCTCTGTAATGGCTGTAGGGTCTGTGACAGCCAGCGCTTCACAGCTGACCTGTTAAGTCTCACACTGAAAGTGTGAACGAAACTGCATAGCTCTAATTAAACGCATTTTGTAAGCATAAGGAAATGCCTGATGTAATAGGGGAGATTCGAGAGAGCTCTTGTAGGTTGGAGAAGCTGTTTTAATGATAATTTTGCACTAGTTAGTGTTGTTTACTAGATGAGCATCAATGTTACTATTGTTTACACTTCCATGCTAATAAAAAATGGAATGTCTAATAAATTTAAATAAAGTAAAATAAAATAAAATAATAAAATAAAATAAAATACAACCCGAATTCCAGAAATGTTGGGACGTTTTTTTTTTAATGTAAATAAAATGTCAACTAAAAGAATTTCAAATCACATGAGCCAATATTTTATTCACAATAGAACATAGATAACAACAAATGTTTAAACTGAGAAAATTTACACTTTTATGCACAAAATGAGCTCATTTCAAATTTGATGCCTGCTACAGGTCTCAAAATAGTTGGGACGGGGGCATGTTTACCATGGTGTAGCATCTCCTCTTCTTTTCAAAACAGTTTGAAGACGTTTGGGCATCGAGGTTATGAGTTTCTGGAGTTTTAGTGTTGGAATTTGGTCCCATTCTTGCCTGATATAGGTTTCCAGCTGCTGAAAAGTTCGTGGTCATCTTTTTTGTTTAATGATGCACCAAATGTTCTCTATAGGTGAAAGATCTCTATTGCAGGCAGGTCAATTCAGCACCTGGATTCTTCTTCTACAAAGCCATGCTGTTGTAATAGCTGCAGTATGTGGTTTTGTATTGTCCTGCTGAAATACACGTCGTCTGGAGGGGAGCATATGTTGCTCTAAAACCTTTATATACCTTTCAGCATTCATAGTGCCTTCCAAAACATGCAAGTAGCCCATACCGTATGCACTTATGCGCACCCATACCATCAGAGATGCTGGCTTTTGAACTGAATGCTGATAACACACTGGAAGGTCTCCCTCCTCTTTAGCCCGGAGGACACGGCGTCCGTGATTTACAACAAGAATGTCAAATTTGGACTCATCTGACCATAGAACACTTTTCCACTTTGAAACAGTGCATTTTAAATGAGCCTTGTGCCCACAGGACATGACGGCGCTTCTGGACCATGCTCACATATAGCTTCCTTTTTGCATGATAGAGCTTTAGTTGACATCTGCCGATAGCACGGCTGATTGTGTTTACCGACAGTGGTTTCTGGAAGTATTCCTGGGTCCATTTAGTAATGTCAATGACAGAATCACGCCGATGACTGATGCAGTCTCGTCTGAGGGCCCGAAGACCACAGGTATCCAACAAAGGTCTTCGGCATTGTCCCTTACGCACAGAGATTTCTCCAGTTTCTCTGAATCTTTTGATGATGTTATGCACTGTGGATGGTGAGAT
The DNA here is from genome assembly GCA_021397915.2 of Tor tambroides. Lineage (NCBI taxonomy): Eukaryota > Metazoa > Chordata > Actinopteri > Cypriniformes > Cyprinidae > Tor > Tor tambroides. The sequence continues at coordinate 79,335 of JAFVLL020029845.1, forward strand.
TTGCAAAGCCTTTGCAATTTGATGTTGAGGAACATTGTTTTTAAAGAATTCCACAATCTTTTTACGCACTCTTTCACAGATTGGAGAGCCTCTGCCCCTCTTTACTTCTGAGAGACTCTGCCTCCACTTTTATAGCTAATCATGTTACAGACCTGATGTCAATTAACTTAATTAGTTGCTAGATGTTCTCCCAGCTGAATCTTTTCAAAATGTCTTGCTTTTTCAGCCCTTTGTTGCCCCCGTGACAACTTTTTTGAGACCTGTAGCAGGCATCAAATTTGAAATGAGCTCATTTAGTTGATAAAAGTGTAAAATTTCTCCATTTAAACATTTGTTATGTTCTCTATGTTCTATTGTGAATAAAATATTGGCTCATGTGATTTGAAGGTTTTTTAGTTTTCATTTTATTCAAATTTAAAAAATGTCCCAACATTTCTGGAATTTGGGTTGTAAAATAAAAATCCTAGATGTCGACCAAAAGTACAAAAAATATTTTAAAAATTAGCAATGCATTTATTTATTTGCTAGAAATAATCATATTTGTCATTAAATGTTTTAAAAATGTAAAAATGCAATATATTCTCTTCACAATTTTTTCTTTGGAAAAAAATTAAACAGCTTTAATGCAACTTCATAAGCATACTTCTGGAAAACAATGACAGACATTTACTGATTGGTTTGTAGTTTTCAACACAAGCTATATGTTATGTATAATGTTATGCTATATGCTAGCATAACATTACATTGGTGACAAATAAACAGAATCTCCAACAACAATGTAGAATACATAGCAGAAAACCATGCAAGTTTGCAAGGCATAAAAGTAGCAGTTCTTGTTGTTAAACCATGCAAAGTGAAATATTTCAATATGCTACAATGCAAATGCAATAATTGACAGTTCACGTGCTACAAAAAACTGTTTCCGGTTCTATTTTCTGCAATTGCACATGTAATGAGATCTACGTGTTGTGCATGCCAAACAGCTCTAATTCCATGCAAACTGCTCTTCAGGTGCACAGAAAGTATGCATTTCTCTAGGCTAGGGTGTCCTTTGACACAACACACTTTCCATGCCTGAAGCGGTCTAGCCATTTATTTTTATCAGACAGACACAGGCGTGACATACCAGCATGTCTGCCTGCATTGTTTGTGTTGCGGAAGTGACTACGGTTGAAACCTGAAGCTGCTGTGCCGCACATAACATCACTCTCATGGAGGAATCTTCCAAGCTATTCTGAGCCCTGGAAACCACACATCCCATTTCACCCGTGTGCCCATACTGGAAATTCTTACGCTGCAAAACAACATGAACAAAAACAATGCTCCTTCCTCCAAATACTTCCTCTTGGTTAAATTCAGGTGTTTAAATTTAGATCAAGCAGGTCTCATAGTCACAGTATTGTCTACTGCACTGTTTTCCTGGAGGTTATTCTGTCATTCCAACAAGTCTCATCCCTGTCTTGTGTGTGTCTATAGTCACGCTCTACAAGACAGCCGGGTCAGTCTGAGTCAAATCAGACAGATTTAAAGAAGTGTGTTGCTGCACCAGTTACTCATACTTGGTGTGTTATTTGGAATCTAAAACTATAAGAGTTTTATAATTATATATTGATTCAGCCCCAGAAGTATCTATTATTTTCAGCCCAACAAATATGACTTATGGCATTCTGAATTGAAAATTGAATTTAGAATGTCTTTTGAATTTCAATTTAAGTCCTTAATTTGATTTTGATTTAGAGTGAGGTAGCTATAAGAAGATGTAAAACTGAAATTTACATTTGAATTGCAAGGATGAAATTGAAATAAAGCAACATTTGTCAAGAAAGATGTTTGAAAAAAAAATTAAAAAGCCCTGAACTTTCAAGATGGATGGATGGATGTCATACCTGCCTATTTTTGTCTGTGCAGATAGATGGATCTAGATAGAAAAGTGTCATGGAAGTTGATGGATGGATAGAAGTGGATGGATGGAAGTTGTTGGATGGAAGCTGATGGATGGAAGTTGATGGATGGATGGATGGATGGATGGATGGAAGTTGATGGATGGACAGAAGTTCATGGATGGATGGATGGATGGATGGTAGTTGGTGATGTATGGATGGATGGATGTGATTCATGCCTATTTGTGTAGACAGACAGACAGACAGATACACTCTAAAAAATGCTGGGTTATTTTTTTTAACCCAAATGCAGGATTCAGCTTGTTGGGTCATTTTATTGGGTTATTTTTAATATTTTTACCCAGGTGCTGGGTCATTTTAACGCTGGGTTATTTTTTTCTACCTAACTGCTGGGTTGACCCTGTCTCTGGTGAAACTTATCAACAATGAAGCTGCTGAGAGCACAGGCTTTTTAAGTCCACAGGAGAAAGCGGTTCTCAGCGCCGCTGCCGCCGATTTGGTGCACTCTTTCGGGGAAATAAAGGTTTGTATACATTTTATTTCATTTCTAAAGTCTTTAATGTGGTGTAAATTATATTATTTTACGCAACGCAACATAAGGACGAGATGTCAACTGCGTCAGCAGCAGTCGTCGTTTTGCGCTGGAAACGCCTTTGCCTTGCATAACATGAATGGATTTTATTTGTTATAATACTGAGTGTAATTTAATTTGATGTTAAAATATGTTCTCTAATTTCAGTACTGTTTGTTTTTGGGCAGGTTTTGGAGTCAGTCACGCCATCTCTCAGCTACGAGTGAAACGCGAGGCCGTGGTCTAAAGTTCACAGTTCCACCGCAAACAGCAGCTCTTCACCGGCTCAGATTTCGGCGACACACCAGCACAAGAACTAGCACTATTTCAGTAAAAAGCGATTACAGAGAACGGTTGAATACACTTAAATTAAATATGCCTTTTTTCATTTCTAAAATGCTTGTTAAATGAGTTTAAATGTATGTAATATTGTAAACTATGCTGTATTCAACCAAATAAATTAAATTTGTCTTGCATTTTGTCCATGGATGTTCTTGCTTAATAATAAATGTTCATCTTTTGATTATTGCTGTTGCCTCTATAGTAATTCTGTGTGTGATTTTTTTTTATTTCCAGCCCATTTTAAGTCAGCAATATAATAATTTTTAAACAATAGATTACTTAAATTATTCAACCTAGCATGGTGGGTAAAAATGTGTGGTTTCACACAACCAGCTGGTTCAAAATAACCCAGCATGTGTTCTGTCCAATATTTACCCAGCGCTGGGTTGCCAAATAACCCAAGTTGGATTGTTTTTAACCCAGCATTTTTTAGAGTATGGATGGATGGATGGATATCATTGCCATGACAATTTTTGTCTGATAGATATATCTAGATAGAAAAGTGTCATGGAAGTAGATCCCATGTGTCTGCAAATCTCAACTACAACAACAAATCTTTAAAAAATTTACCAGTGAAGGTCAGGTAGTAGAGACAAACAAGACAAGTGATGACAATCCTGCATAACAATGTTGTCTTTTATGAGCGTTTAATCTCCCATGATTCTCAGCACTCATATATGTCAGAACTAAAATATTCAACAACTCCATCAGCACTTAATCCTCAGAGACTTTTGAGTCTTTCAGACACCTCTTTCTCTTCATAGTCAGCGTTATCCATATTTGAAAACCAATCACTCGACGTTTAAAAGACCAATGACATTTCAACTGCAGTTCATATTAGAAAAGTCTCTCCTCGTTTGCGCTCACAGAGATTATGAGTGAATTATTTTCTTCTATGGCCCATTTCACATGCCTCTCATCTGAAGTTATTTTGCAGAGTCATCTTGAACTCAGAGAGGGTTGAGGAAGGTCAAGCACATAATGCTAAATTAAAGAGCTGTTTCCATACTCCACTTTAGGAGGTGTCACAGCTGATTAAGAAGATTAAGCAGTCAGACCTTTGCCGTGACGGCTAGTTAATCAGTCGTGCCTATTTTTGTCTGTGCATTCACATTTAAATATCCATATAACACCTAAAAATTATGCTGTGCATGCAAGGTTTATATTAAAAGGTTATATCCTACACTTTAATTATTACCAAGTCCGCTTATAATGTCAGTCCTGATTTACTGAACCAAAAACATTTGACAAAAACACCAAAAAATACATGCTAAATGCAATGCATTGGCCAAGATTTTGTACAAGAAGTTAATCCCATTGCACATACAACCCGAATTCCGGAAATGTTGGGATGTTTTTTAAATTTGAATAAAACGAAAACTAAAAAAAATTCAAATCATATGAGCCAATATTTTATTCACAATAGAACACAGATAACATAACAAATGTTTAAACTGAGAAATTTTTACAATTTTATGCACAAAATGAGCTCATAATAAGTGAGTTCAAATAAGACCACGGGCATCCAACAAAGGTCTTCGGCCTTGTCCCTTACGCACAGAGATTTCTCCAGTTTCTCTGATACTTTTGATCATGTTATGCACTGTAGAGGATGAAATTTACAAAGCCTTCGCAATATGATGTTGAGGAATGTTGTTTTTAAAGTATTCCACAATCTTTTTACGCACTCTTTCACAGATTGGAGAGCCTCTGCCCATCTTTTATTTCTGAGAGACTCTGCCTCTCTAAGACATCCCTTTAATAGCTAATCATGTTACAGACCTGATGTCAGTTAACTTAATTAGTTGCTAGATGTTCTCCCAGCTGAATCTTTTCAAAATGTCTTGCTTTTTCAGCCCTTTGTTGCCCCCGTGACAACTTTTTTAAGACCTGTAGCAGGCATCAAATTTGAAATGAGCTCATTTAGTGTATAAAAGTGTAAAATTTCTCCATTTAAATATTTGTTATGTTCTCTGTGTTATATTGTGAATAAAATATTGGCCCATGTGATTTGAAAGTCTTTTAGTTTTCATTTTATTCAAATTTAAAAAACGTCCCAACATTTCCAGAATTCGGGTTGTACTTAGTATGTGTTCTTTCATTACTCCAAATCTCAAGGGGGAGATAGAATTTCCTTTAAATATCTATTATATTTGCTGGGTAGATTACTTACAAATTGTAGTTCGTTACTGATTCCAAATTACATGACAAAAATTTTAGTCGGTAACATAATCCATTACATTACACATTTTAGGTAATATAATCAGAATGCTTTTTGATTACTTTTAGGGTGTATTCACACCTGTCTTGTTTGGTTCGATTGAAACGAACTCAAGTTCGTTTCCCCTCTTGGTGCGAACCTTTTGGGCAGGTGTGAATACAGCAATCGCACTCGGGTGCGGCCCAAACAACCGCACTGAGACCCAGCTGAAGAGGTGGTCTCGGTCCGCTTCCAAACGAACTCTGGTACGATTCGTTTAAGGTGTGAATATGAACCGGCCTCGATCCGACCCAATCGCAGAAAGCACGCTCAGAAACACAGCTTGCACACATAGTGCTGTTGTTTGCATCTCTATAGCTAAAATCACTGGTTTTTAAACCGCAATGCATAAACGCATGCAAATAATGAGTTTTCGTGACCATGGTGCACAGCGACATCACGTGAGCTCGCTAAATAGCCTAAAGCTTGCCGCAAAGCCCCAGCAGAAGTTACAATGAATGTGTCTGGGGGAAATAGTGAGGAGATATTGGAATTATTTATTAATAAACTAGTGTTGTTCTGCAGTGAGGGGCTACTGAAAAAATCCTGACTAGCCATCTCTGGACGTGCCTTTAGAAAGAAATGCATCTTTACGGATTACATAATGAAAGAGTTTTGTAAATCCAGTGGTCAAATGCTGTGTGGCCTCTCCATTTTCTGTGTAATTATTGTCACGTGTTTTGAGTTCCTGTTTGTCCTTATTTGGTTTAGTTCCTGTTCTCATTAGTTAATCATCGTTCATTCTGATCACCTGAGTTTTTTAATCCTCTTGTTTGATCCTTTTTTCCCTGTGTTTTTAAGCCTTTAGTTTCTGTCTAGTCTTTGTCTTGGTTTAATGTTATCTAATAGATTTAATATGCGTGTTGATGTTTATTAAAAACTCCTTTCGTCTACTCCTTCTCGTGCGATTATTACTACAACCTCGTCCCGTGACAGAAATCAAGACCTAAACCGAAAACGGCTATGGAAACTGCCGCGCGGTTTTCTGCCCTGGCCCGCCGAGATCTCCCGCTGATGGAGTATGCGCGGGAGTTCTGCGGGCTCGCCGTGTGGATGGGGCTGGATGACACCACACTCAATTCTCTGTTCTGGATCGGGGCCAATTAAGGGACCTTCCCGTGGACCTCCCAGACACCACAGGACTGAGCTGGAGGGAAGGGATCCTCCGGTGTCTGGAGAGTGTCCAGCCCCGATCCAGAACCAGCCCGCCATCCAGTCCGTCAGCCGTCCCCCAGTCAAGCCCGCCACCGTCTGTGGCGAAGTCAAGCCCGCCGCCATCCGCAGCTCCGCTGTCAAGCCCGCCGTTCGTGGCTCACTCAAGCCCACCGTCCGCGGGGAAGTCAAGCCCACCGTCTGCGGGGAAGTCAAGCCCGCCACCGTCCGCGGCTCCGCTGTCAAGCCCACCATCCGCGGCTCACTCAAGCCCACCGTCCGCGGCACATGTGCCCCTGGGAATACTTGTGGCTTATGAGGGTATGTCTTGGAACCCAGAGCTTGCACCAGAAAGCCCTTCTTCGTCTCCTGAGTCTCCACTGGTCCTGTCCAGCCCTCTGTCTCCTGAGTTCCCCAAATTAGCCAGCTCTGCTCCTCGAAAGCGCCCTCCAGTGCCCACTCCGTGAAGGCGCCCTCAAGTGCCCGCTCCTCCAGAGCGCCCTCCAGTGCCCGCTCCTCCAGAGCGCCCCCCAGAATTCCTAATTCACCCCAAGAAAAATTTTTTTTGGGGGGCCATATATCCATGGCTATAGTAGCCGGGCCAACGGCCAAGGCCACAGAGGCGGATCCGCCATGGCCTCCCGAGTCTCCTGATCCGCCATGGCCCCCGAGTCTCCTGACCCGCATGGCCTCCCGAGTCTCCTGATCCGCCATGGCTCCCGAGTCTCCTGAGCCGCCATGGCTCCCGGAGCTCCCTGATCCACCCTGGAGGCCCTCCTTGTCTCCACCTGGTTCCTGTCCTGCACCAGCCTCCAGGGCGCGGGACGCTCCTTCTGGGAGGGGGGGCGATATCTGTCAGGTGTTTTGAGTTCCCGTTTGTCCTTATTTGGTTTAGTTCCTGTTCTCATTAGTTAATCATCATTCATTCTGATCACCTGAGTTTATTAATCATCTTGTTTGCTCCTTTTGTTCCCTGTCTTTATAAGGCTTCAGTTTCTGTCTAGTCTTTGTCTTGGTTTAATGTTATCTAATGGAAATACGTGTGTTGATGATTATTAAAAACTCCTTTCGTCTACTCCTTCTCGGTGCAATTATTACTACAACCATGTCCCGTGACAATTATAGTCACCTGACTGGTCTTTGTGTGAATGTCTAAAACTGGAAGACTTTCTGAATGTACAAGCAGTAGGCTATTTTAGAAGAGAAAATATGAAAAAGAAGAATTAGGAGAATCAATAAGTTATGAATAATTAATTGTTATTGTGTGAATAATATGTAATCTTGCAAGCTAATCAATAAAAAAGTAACTAGTCTGATTGCAAGTATTTAAAAATTTAATCTAGTTACAAGTACTTCATTTTTGGAATCTGATTACATAATACAGATTACATGTAATCAGTTACTACCCAGCACTGTCTATTATAAAAGTCATTATACTGTAACTAACATTGCTCACAAACATTTTCTTAAAACATGTTGCTCTGCCATGACAGTAGTTGGATCTGAAAGAGAAAACTGACAATTTAATAGTTTAATAAAATAAACAATGTTGAGAATGCAAACATGCACTTCCGCTTGTATTTCGTAATCCAATAAAATGCAACTGAGCTTGCGTAGAGGGTTTCAGGCCGAAGATTTGTAAACAAATCTTTTTTAGCAGTTTAGTTTTGATAAATGAAGTGGACTGGGAAGGAAGCTTTACAATGTCAACATTGTGAGCATGTCTACACAGTACAACAAACTCTTGTTTCTAAACAGAAAGAAAAATCCTGCTTTCCATGACACGTCTCCTTTAATTCACAATGACTGTCTTAGGCAGCTGTTTGTGTCTCTATTGGAGCAGTGCACATGTCTAACTGTGAGCACTTCAGATGAGACAAACACTTTGAAGGGCACTTCATTAAACGCAGCATGTAATGCAGTCGGAGGAGAGACCCTGATGAGTGATTGACAGCCGCTGTGTGAAGCCTTTTGTGTCAATGGAGAGCTGTTTGCTATTCAGTGCACGCGCCGCCTGAGCTTAACACTCGTCCTGAGAGAATGTTTGTCTCTGACAAGATATTGGCAATCGTCTCACGTCTCCGATTCTGCGCAGCAACACAGGGAGTCAGTCGTGACGTCAGACTGAAGGTAAGAGCTCGACTTGATTCATGAAAACCAGGGTGAAATGAGACCTACTGGCAGACTAAAAAACAGTCATGTCTTGGCATATAAATGAGTTAGTGCTGTTTACTCATACTAGAGAAACTGATTCACAGTTCTGCTCAAGACCAGACAGATTTTACAGTATGTCGATTGGGTGGACAAAATAAAAAAGGTATTTCATGCAGTATACACAATTATATGCTGTGCCTACAACATGCATTAAACACATCGACATTAACCAAAGCTCATTTCAGAAGACATCAGTAGACATCAGCCACAACATCAGGCAATAGCCTAGCAACACCCTGGAACCAGCCACAAGATTCTGGCAATAGCCTTATAAACACCACAGAAACCAAGCACAACATCTTGGCCTAGCAACACCCAGGAAAACCTTGGCAGTAGCTACACCCTAGTAACCAGCCACAAGATCCAAGCAATAGCATAGCAGCACCCTAGCAACCAGCCACAATAGTCTAACAACACCCAGGAAACCAGCCAATAGCCTAGAAACACTTTGGAAACCAGCTACAAATCCCTAGCATTTGAAAGGCAACATGCCAAAATTGGCTCAGAACACCATAGTAACCACACGACAACATCTATGGACGTAATTTTTGTAAAGCTGCTTTGTATCAACATGTATTATGAAATGCAGCATATAAATAAACTAAGCTGAAATGACAGCATGTGTGGCGTACTGTCCATTACCATACACAAGCATTTCAATGTTTCCCTCAGGCTGGATAAACAAATAGGAAATGGAATGACATCAATACATTACAGTTAAACTCTTCAGCAAATATTTTTGCTATGTGAGCTGTATAATTCATCAGACTTATAAGCATTTTTCTCCTTTCATGGGCATTCAAAAGCAGCCTATTTGGATTAAATACATTTGTTTTTCACGCAACATTTAAATTGCATTAAAACACATTATATTAAAGTCAGTAATTCACAGTGTATTTGCTCAGTGTAATGTTAAAATGTTAAGTTTACTTTTTGAAACAGCAATCGTTGAATATCTTCCATTATAAGTATGCTACACTAATTGTGTTGCTGTTCGTCTTTTCATACTGCAGAAATAACTTGTAGAACTTGAAATTATTGTCTGTGATAATCAGCATGCCATGAATGCTGTCTGAAGTCATCAGGGTAAAAATCACCCACAATGTTCCTTAAAGTAGATGCATGAGGATAATTTATCAAAGCTCTAATGCTCTGTTCTCAGATCAGACAGCACTGAGACACATCCAGATCAAATTAATTCCTCTACAATAGAGGTGACACACAGGTGAAAACAAACCCCAGGATCCCAGCGTGACTTATGCACAGTTCCTCTTACAGGTTTTGTGATCTTCGTCTTGTTTGATCAGCTTGATGGAGAAAAATCCAGCACACAAGCTCTGTGAAAAGCTTTGAAGTGAAGATAATGCATCGGGTCTAATGTGTTATCCAAGAGCAAAAAACTGGATAGTTTTTCTGTGCAACAATTTTGGCTTGGGGTTCAAAGTGTGAGATTTTCCAAGGGCGGAGTGCATGTGTTGAATGGAAACAAAATGCATTAGATCTACCTTTTTTTTTTTTATGTAGGCCTATAACAAAGGCAATTACTACACAAACCAAATGAATAATGGTTGTGAGCTCAGTTATATAACTAAAAAAAATTACACACCAATATTGCCAGCCATTTAATGATATCCTTTATCTCGAAACTTATCTTTGTTTTTTAATCAGAAAAAAATAAACAGAATTTTGATCAAACTGCAACCAATTATATTGAAAATGTTCATGCAAGATCTAAAACAGTAAAATGTTTTTAACACCTAAATCAACAAAGAAGAATATTTAATTTTTTTATTCATAAATACTTAATTTATTTTTATTTTTTTTATTTATATGTAATACATACCATACCAGTTACCAGCTAATACTTTTGCTTAATAATAATTTAATAAAAATAACGAGAAATATTAAAATATATTTAAATATATATGATCGAACTGTAGCCAATTATATTCAAAATGTTCATGCAAGAACCAAAATAGTAAAAACAATTAGTTGAAAAGTTAATTAATATGTCATGTTCTTACAGCATTTTCTCTAAATTAACAGGAAAAGCTATTTATTTATTTATTTATTTGTATACAACAATACACATGCTAATTAAATTAATTACTATATTTACAAACATTTTTTTCTAAACATTTTTACATTTTTGCATATAATTCTAGGTACTGACAAAAAAGTATAATTTCTGTCTTTATTTTGCCTGCATATTATTTATATTAGCTAGACTAATCACTCTTTTCAGTCTTTATGAAAGTTTACCGCCAAATAAAAAGTGCATTAAAATCATTGCAATATTCACAAATGCAGGCAAAATAATATAATTGTGAATATTCAATCTGTCAGTTCTAAATAAAGGCATCAGGAAAAAAGCGAAACATAAACCAGGCCTCCAGGACTGCAATGAGTTTACAAGGTCAAATCTCTGTTTATGATCTCACTTCTCAGATATGAAGAGATACCTCCCTTCCCTCAGTGAATTTCTGGAAAATGATTTCATATCATTAAGAACAAAAACAAACTATTTGAGGCAGATAAATGATGAAAATAGAATGACTTTATGATGCTGCTCAACATCAAATGAAACAACTGATAAAAAGATGCAGTGCAGCCAAAAATAAGATCTCAAACCCGAGGCCAGTGTTCTAGAATATTCCAACAATCTGCTAGTGCAAGATAAGCAAAGAGCTGATAAACATTTGGAGTAAACATAAACACACATTTTGCAGGTAATGGCTAAATGATGCTAAATTTCATAGTGTGAATGAGATTTTCCAAATCACTTCCCCAAAAAGCATGCTTGTTTGTTATTACACCCTGCAAACATTTCTGCACATTAACTCTTATATTCTGGTAAAAACGCCACTGAATGCTAAACGCTGTAGCTCTGAAAGGCTCTGCCAGTCTTAACGACCTTAGCGACCGTGTCCAACCCTGACAAGCGCTGCAGGAGACGGAGGACGTGTGCGAAACACCGCAGCACGTGCTAATGAGTCCACAGCTCCAGTCCGGCCCGAGGATAAAAACACTCATAACAGATTTATTTCACACCATTATACCGTATACGGCACACATCAATAAAACAAAATGTCTTCCTGGGAAATGGGTGCAATGTGACTTTGAGCTGTGAATGCTGAGACACGTGCAAACTTTTCATTTGGCACGTTGGCACAAACTTTTAACTGACTGGATACAAATGAAGTGTGATTTTCCATGATTCATTTTGAAGCAAACAGGCAAGACCGGGGCTAGTTGTCACATTGGCCACTGTATATCACAACCAGTTTACAGTTTTGAATCAAAAGTCTAGTTACAGTAAACAGAGGGACTGGATAGTTTATATATTTTTTTAATTCTTAACAATTTCTAGCAAATTAGCTGGAAGCCAATTGTACTCAAAATGTTTCATGCAAGAACTAAAACAGTAAATATCTACACTGTAAAAAATGATCGTGATTTTAACGGTAAAAAACTGTGAAAATGCTACAGTAAAAACCTGTTAAATGGTTAACGGAAAGTTCCTGTAAAATTTACAGGGAATTCCCTGCGTTGCATTTCAAATTCTGTTTGAATTTGACGTTTTTTCTTTGAAATAACTATGTTTCTTCTTAGTTTTTTCTTATCAGTTATGTTTATTGGGGTTGTATGTTACATCTCATGTTGTTAAATTAATGTTTATTGCATATTTCAGTTTAATGAGTCTCACCATGATGGTGTTTAGTGCTTGTGTGAATGACACTGTGCGCCTTCTATATATGTTACTATTTAAAAGCTGCTTGTGATGGGCTTTGGTTCATCATGTGACTCTCACCTCACCACCTGCATTTGGTGGTTATCAGTGTATTTCAAAGGTACAAAACAGATTTCAGTACTTTAATAGGTTGGTATATTAACATTATATCAGTTAAAGAAATTATGGCATTTAACTGTAAATTTAAGTTAAAACCGTAAAACCTAAAACGTTGTTACCGTATTTTTTACGGTAGAAATCCGGCAACCACAGCTTGCTAGTTTTTTACCGTAGATTTTACAGAATTTTTTTTAAAGTGTAGAGTTAAAAAAAGTCATCAAAGCATACCGGTTTCACTAAATTAACAAGGAAGCATGGTATTCATTTATTTGTTTGTTTTTATATGCACTAATACAGCAATACATGCTAATTAAAAGCTATATTTTCAAACATATTTTAACATGATATTAATACATGAAGATTCATGATTTTCCCCAGTTCATTGTTGCAGTAAATTAGCAAGCCCGGGACTAGTTGTCACACTGGCTACATCGCAGTCAGTTTATACATTTTTGGGTCAAAAGTCTAAATGGATGAATGAGGGAATATTTCATAAATTACTTCCATAATTTTGATCAAACAGCCAACTGCAGCCAATTATATTCAAAATATTTCATGCAAGAAGTAAAACAGTACATATCTAAAGTTAAAATAATCAAAGCATATCAGTTTCACTATATTAACAAGGAAGAATGATATGGATTTATTTATATGCAACAATACATGCTAATTAGCAGCTTTATTTACAAACATATTTCAATATGATATTAATACATGATTTATTTCCCAGTTCATTTTGAAGAAAAGAGCCAAGACTGAGGCTATTTTCACACTGGATACTGTATGATATATATACTATATATCAGTTTTTGAGGGTTTATTTCATTTTTTTTTTTTTTTTTTTCCAAAATTTCAATCAAACAGCCACTGTAGCCAATTATATTTTCCTGTAGACAATTATAATTGTTTCATGCAAGAACTAAAACTAAAAAGTTTTCATTGTGACAACTTACCCCATACAGTGTGCATGCCCCACTACTGTATAATGTGTCTAAAATGCAATGTATCATTGTTCTTTCCTTCTTGAAGCCAAAACACAATTTATATACATCTATGCAGAAACTGACTAAAGACACCCTGAATGCAACGTGTGACAACTAGCCCCGGACTCTTCTATTCATTATGTAAGCAACCAGTTTGGTGTGGTTTAATGATCGGTGGTTGAGCACAATTAGGACTGATTAAACACATTGTGGGTTTGAAAAAAAGAGACGAAATCTTATTAGCAGCTCCGAACGAGGCGTTTCATTACTGTGAAGCTTCCGTGACTGTCAGAGCCGTGCAAATGAGACAGTTACCAAACCAATCTCTGCCCAGATTTGCTTTATTTTCTTGTAACAGTCTGCAATAAAACAGCCAACGCTCGTTTACAAAGCACTGCTCATGTCTCGCAGCAGATCTCAGAGAATTTACAGAGGAACAAAGCGGGAGAAACCAGAAATTAGCTGTGGCTTTTGTGGACGAAACATATAATTTACATTTTGATACTGCCATTAAAAAATTCCACTGAAGAGCTCCAAGCGAAAAACATCAGCGCCAAGTAAACGCGAAAGTCAGCGGCTATTAAATGCTTAAGCTTGAAGCTAAATGTCAGTTCTGTTAATACAGGTAACCGATGAAAACAGACACGACTGGATGGACAGATGCAAACACAGATCTTTTCAGACATCATAATAATAATATATATTATACACAGGGTCGGCAAGTCTCTTCTGGTCACCAAGGCTGCATTTATTTGATCAAAAATGTAGTAAAAACTATCATATTTTTTAAAAACAATATTACCCTTTAAAATAACTGTTTTCTATTTTAATATATATTAAAGTGTAATTTACTCCTGGGATGCAATGCTGAATTTTCAGCATCATTACTCCAGTCTTCAGTGTCACATGATCCTTCAGAAATCATTCTAATATGCTGATTTGCTGCTCAAGAAACATTTCTGATTATTTTTAATGTTGAAAACAGCTGTGCTGTTTCATATTTTCAACGTGGATATATATGATAAGAATAACGTTAGACAAAAAAACCTTGACAAATTTCATTTAGAAACAACATTTCTCAGGGCCCAAGGCCACTTGAAATAAAATATGACAGTTAAATAATCAAAATTCAACTAGTTAAAGAGTCCATTCATATTAGTTTCATTTCAAATTTGGTATTAATATGAATAGTTCTCTTATATGTGCCCTTGTTGACCCTTCAGCAGAAACCTCTGTCATGATCCGATGCATTTAATCGCCCACATGACATACTGCATAAGCCAATAAATCACTTAAAGAATAAATCTGGGGATGTCTGGGAAAACTGAGAGCTGAAAAAGCACTTCAGCCACGTTAGCAAAAACATCTGCAGGGTTGTAAACACAGGGTTTGCATTTTTTTTGTCTCTGTTGTTAACAGATCAAACTCATGTTTCCGTCAGCAGCGGTCTTGCATTCATTCTTACAATCAGGCCACGAATTACATCAGGACTGTGAAGTAATCAAGATTTAGCCCAGAGGCCTGCCGTTGACGTTCCCCTCGCGTAATCATTTATGTAAGGCTTTTAAAAACGTCTGACCTTATGCAATCTATAATTCTGAGATGAATAACCTGGCAACACCCGATATAATTGGGTTTTGCTTTCTGCTAATTTGCTTTTCAATCAATTCTTGAAGTATTAAGACGTCACAGTGTGAGAAAATCAAATGAGGGAATGTTTTAATTAACAAAAGATCAATGCAATATCTAAATTCGGTACATGTATAACCAAACGTGCCCATGCACAGACACTTGGCTGGCACAGCGCAAGAGCTTCCTCTCTCACAAAACAAGATAAACATCTGAGGCGCTGGATCAATGCGGGCATGTGGATGTATCGATTACACGGAAAGTAGTAAACCGATCCCGGAGACAGCTGCCTGGCCAACACCAGCGAGAGAAAGAGAGGATTTCCAGCATCCCGCATTTCTCAAAAGGTCATTTGGGATTTCATGACAATTATGAGGGAGAGTGCTGCCCTGGAAGGGTGTTTCCAGCAGGCATCTTGTCAGCTGCCTTTGCAAAACAACAACCGACTAAATAACTCTAGGAAACATCAAAAATATACTGAACGCAGACAGCAAGACCAGCAGAGTAATGTCAAAAAGACACCACTGAAAATGGGTTTTAATATTCAACAATCTGGATATGGAGCCACACTGAGATCCCCATATCTCTGGGGTTGAACCACATATGTCCTTGAAAATCATTTTTCCAATAGAAAAGTTGGATAAAAACCATAATCTAAAATCATATTGAAATCATATCTTTAATACTTTTTAAGTTACAAGCATGCAAATTTTGGAAAAATTTGACAGAGGGAAACAAGATAGCCTACATTTCTAGTTTCAACATAATTTGTACTTCAGACATTCCTTTTTAATCGAAATATAGTATGATCTGTATGCAAAATGATTTTTGATGACTGAAAATGTGTGCAATTTAACAATTTACTGCTGGAGCCATATTGAAAATCCAGTATCTCTGGAACTGAACCATACAGGACCTTAAAAATGAAGATGCCAAATGGAAGGTTTGTTAAGACCCAATATCTAATAGGCTATAAATACATCTTTAATGCTTCTTGAGTTACAGGCACATAATGTAACAAAGACTGCTAAAGTCAACAGATTTTACTGATAGACCTATCAATCTCTGTGTAAAAAATAACAATGATGCTGCCATCTTTCTTAAGTCATTTGTACCCCCCCCCCAAACTTGGCTCCGAATCTCAGGTGAAAATTGTCATTTTGACGCCCCTCTATAAAATTACTCAGATGACTCAGTAAATATTCATCCATGACATTTAAAATTTTGGCTTTCATCACTATACATGTTTATCTTTCTTCAGAAATTTTTTTGATACAATCAAAAATTTATATATTTAATGTATACCACGATTTTTGGGCACTATGTTGGTGATAATATCATGGTGTTCTTTGAAGTATCTTTATTGAATCTGTACCATAATCTGACAACAGCACAGTAGGTTTTTTTTTATTAGTCAAGTCATCGTGGTTTTGTACTGCACTTTGTGTAATATGGGCAATCAATGAAATGGATTCTCCTCTAAGTAACTGAGAGATTAAAAAGTTTTGTTGGCAAAGTTGAGGGGGTGTCAATGTAATTTGCACATAACGTGGTTTGTGCTGTTTCTATAGTAACTCAGCCATGAGTAAGAAATATAATCATTTCACCTGCAAAACGCTGGATAAACTACATCTCTGTTATGGACTGCACTTTTGGATAAGCGTGCAGCTGTACTCTTGATAAAGCTAAGTGTAGATCTGTTTTTGGTGGCTGCCAGCGTTCAGTGTGACATCTCTGAACAACTGGGGCATGAGCGAGAGGCGTAGACAGGGAGGAGGAGGGCGGCTTTAGATCTCTGTGGTTCTCTGCCAACCAACTAGACTGACCTTCAGCCCGCCTGCTAATCACTTCAAAGTCATTCTCATCAACAAGCAAGACTGAACCACCGTGATTCATCACAGTCATTAGGACGGGCAGCTTTTATGCGGACCACCTCTGGAGAGCAACAAATCATTGGGCTTTCAGTTTGCAAATGGGCTAAATATCCAACTATATCTAACTAATACATATGTATGAGAAATTAATACTTTTATTTAGCAAGGATGCATTAAACTGATCAACAATGACAGTAATTACTTTTGTAATTTTATAGATTCTGATTTCAAATAAATGCTGTTCTTTTGAACTTTCCATTCATAAAAGAATTCTGGAAAAGAAATGCATCAGTTTCCACAACTGTTGTCAACACTGGTAATAATCAGAAATGTTTCTTGAGCAGCAAATCAGCATATTAGAATGATTTCTGAAGGATCATGTGACTGAAGACTGGAGTAATGATGCTGAAAATTCAGCTGCGCATCACTAAAAAATGACATTTTATTCAAATAGAAAACATTTATTGAATTGTAATAAGAATTCATAATATTACTGTTTTTACTGTATTTTTGATCAAACAAATGAAGCCTGGGTGAATGACTCAAAAAAAAAAAAAAAAAAAAAAAAACTTTTAGATTTCAGATGTTACAATAATGCAACCTGGAATACAAAAATTGTCATGTTTTATATGGTAAATGTTTTACCCATGCCATATTGCTATTTTTTGTAATGGTATTGAGGAAATGTAGCTAAACATGTGTGGACAGGCGCTCATGTTTTAATTGCGTATCTACATTCCCTTTTCCTACAGTAGGAATGCTTCCAAACTTGCCCAAACAAAGCAATCGGGGCAACAATGCACCAGATCAAATAATCCACAACAGGTCGAATAGTGCATGGCACAAAACTCAGCTCAGCACCTGAGGAAATACATAATCCCATAAAGGACACCCTATCATCAGCAGCTTTATCCCAAAACACAGGCACACTGGGCCGACTGTCTGCAAAAGAAACCTCTCAACGGATGAGAGAAAAGAGAATTCTTTGAGTGCGTCACTCCTGGGAAGGGTTGAACCTGGGATTAAATGTGAAGCACAACATCAAAACGGCCCTTTTATGCATCATAAAAACATGACCAGCCAAAAGCACCACAAGGAAAGGAAAATCACAGGAAAGGAGATCTTTTTGTAGATGTTTCTCCATAAATAGAGACTTTTACTTAAAGCAGAAAGCTGCTTGAAACAACCTTTTGAAATATGTTATACAAAGGAAATTGACTTGACTTTTACTATTTACTTTCTTAAAGGAATAGCCTAGTTCACCAAAAATTGCTGAAAATTTACTCACCCCAAGATGTAGATGAGTTTGTTTGCTTATCAGAACACATTTGGAGAAACATAGCATTCCATCACTTGCTCACCAATGGATCCTCTGTAGTGAATGGGTGCCGTCAGATTGAGAGTTCAAACAGCTGATAAAAACATCACAATAATCTACAAGTAATCCACATCACTCCAGTTTGTGAAGTGAATAGCTGCGTGTTTGTAAGAATCATCCATAGTTAAGGTGTTTTACCTTCATACGAGTCCTTTATCCATGAGCTTGCTTTCTCCAGTTAAAGAGTGGACTCGTCTGAATCAGGAGAGAAATATTCACAGATCAAGCACTGTTTACAAGACAAAACAATCTAAAACAAATATATCTGTAGATTTTGATAAGAGAGGACAACACAGGATGGACTTTTTCACTGGAGGAAGTGTTATTACGGATTATAGACCAGAAGCAACGGTTTTAAGTTAAAACGCCTTAATGATAAACTTGTTTCTTACAAACATGCAGCTTTTCGCTTCACAAGACATTAATTGATGGACTGGACTGGAATGATGTAATGCTACATTTCTCCAAATCGGTTCTCACGAACAAACAAAGCCATCAAATCTTGGATGGCCTGAGGGTGAGTACATTTTTAAATAAATTTTCGTTACTGTGTGAACTATTCATTTAATACACAGTCCTGGTCGTATCAAATCACACCCTACTTTTTTCCCAATAAATATGCTGATTAATGTTAGCTGTCTCAGGCTTATCAAATATTTCAGTAATACCACATTCATGTTACAGCTTGATACTCTTACTGTATGTTTACTCTGTTGCATCACTTAGTTACATTTGCATTTCTCCCCAAGACGTTTAGGAGAAACATCTGACGCAAGAGACATCATAAGTCCCAGTCCACTGCTCTACATGTCTCCTAATGTTGACGCTGGCTGATTTTGTGTGTTATAATGTCTGTCCTGCTGACTTTGTGACCTATTGAGTGATGCTGGCAGCAGTGAGATAGGATGGGTATCACTTCAGATGGGTATCGATCGCTCATCCTTCATCAGAACATCAACAGCTCAGAATAACTGCAGTAAAAGTTCAATCGGATGCATTCACACAAACCAGTGACAGATATCTTCACATTAGATCTCAAAAAAAAACATGTGAATACAAAGACAAATATTTTTGCATATTAGCTTCAGAATGCATGTCCTTCTAAAACCTCTAACCTCAGGCAAAAATAAATAATAAAGAAAAATCTGACTTCTATTAACATGATCATAACAATATTTAATATCACACTTAAATTTCACACTTAAAATGTCAAACAGTTCAAAAGAAAATACGCAAGCCCTCTAGGATGCATTAAACTGCAATTAATCAATAAATTAATTGATCTATCTATCAAGGCCACACGTACAAGGCCAGCAATCTTCAAACCTAAAAATTTTTTACGTAGTAAACTCTCAGAGAAGTCTTTTTCAAACCAGAATCAAAATTTGTCTCCACTATCTTTGCTTTTCTAATTATTTTTGCATGTTTTTTCCAATTAAACAACTCGCACTGCTTGGAACACCGAACACATCCAGAGAGTAAACAAAGAACTCCATCTATGGCGTTCTCATGTGAATTTACACATTGTATGGCCTCAGTAAACACTCATTCTTGCTGTAAATGAATTTTCATGCTTCATCTGATGCACAGCAGCACATTATAATGAGATAACTCACGTCTCCTGTCAGGGTTGGTTGCAGCAGAAATGTCCCTTTTGCCATCTAGCGGTGACACGAGAAACAGCAGGTTCAACCGTAGATATACATATACGTCTACGTACATATATGTTTATGCGTTCAACAACACGCTCCTCAAAACCCCGCCCTCCAAAGACGTCTCAACCAACCGGATGTCGCGCAGCAAATGATTGACAGGCAGAGAGCGGTTCTGATTCGCTGTCCCACAGGCAGGTCTGAATGTCTAAAGACGTATTTTAGTGATAAATACCAGGCAGTAGGACGTTTTATGACTGGTATTGCAAAAATAATCTCTTGCAGCAGCTTTAAAGTTCAGAGAAGAGGAAATGAGAAAATAAAAAAACCTTACAGACCACAGAAAACGCTGTGATATCAGAGCAGACTTGCTGATAACTTTCTAAATATCATCTAGATTTTACAGTAAAGAAAACGTGCTTACAACAGGAAGGAAAATATGATTTTTTTATGACAAACGCACTAGCAAAAAAATTACTTTGAAAATTAAGAGTTTAATAGTTAAACCTCTTGTTTGTTTTTTTGTTTTTTCTTTTTGGGGGGGGGGGGGGGCGGGGGTTAATAAATATTTAAATGGAGATTAAGAATAGACACAACAGATATCAGAAATCAGGTTAATTTACATATCGGAAAATAAAATAGTAAGATGACAAATGAAATAAAAGGTGAAAAATGAAAAAGATAAAGAAAGTTAAATTTCCATTCCAGGAACAGGGTGAAATCATATGCATATAAACAAACTTAAAAAAAAAAGAGAAACCCATTATCCAAATAGGATGATGATTATGATCTAGTCATTTACATACTGAAAAATAATATAACTAGATTTTGAAAAAAAAAAAGATGAATTTTTTATGGTCTATTTTCATTTGCAAGAACAGGTTAAAATTGATTTTAAAAAATAGCTGTAGCCTAAACAAATTAATGAACATATTAAAATTGAGATTAAAGGCAAGTAAATGAATTTAAATAAAATATTTTTTTACACTTCTAAAAAATTCTAGAAGTTTTCCCATTGACACTTTACTAAACATGTTCTAGAGAACCTTCTGAATAAAACCATTGTCTGATGACAGAGGAATCATTCACCCAATGATAAACGTGTCATGATTTCCATGTTTAGGTGAACTGCCCAAATACAGCAGGTGATCAGTGTTAGCACAGAAACCTGTGCACATAACCGAGTCTGTGGACTGAATCGATGGCCATCACCATCTCAGCAAGTAGAACTGAGCCATGTCCTCCGGGATACCATCACCAAACTTACTCAGCATTATCAGCAGATCTCCAGTAATCCATGAAGAGATCCTGCAGAGCAGAAGAGGGGAGAATGAACAGACAGCACTGTACATCTGACAAATGCAAGATCACTGATTCATGAGTAGGAACAAAACACACTACATAACTGAATCATACTTAATGAATCTTTTCAACACATTTCACCTGTTTGTGTTCATCTGCTTCATTCTATATAGACTAATACAATCAAATACAAATATTTATTACAATTGCCTATACAGATAAATTAAGCAATCACTTAAATGTTAAGAGCTGACTGGAGGGTTTAAACTGATTTCCTATTGAACTGTCACCAACTGAATTGCAGCGGTCTAATTAATTAAAATATAATTAATTATGCTACAAACTCGATCATAATGCACACTGTCCCCATATAACATTTTGAGGTGCAGCTCGTCATATTAATAGAGTGTTTCACTAGGTAGCTCACCTGAATTTATTGGTAGATTTGTGTTGGATGTCTTCGACGTGGAAAGCAGTTATCTTCGGAATGGAAATGTGGATGCTTTATTAAAAAAATAAAAAATAAAAAAAAGATAGGAAGTTCGAGTGGGTTCGCGAATCATTTGATTCAGACATCGGGACGTGTATAGGTTTTTCTTGGGGAGGGAGGGGGGGGGCGTGTTTAGGGTGTGTGGTGAATAATTTGTTTCAGATCGGGACTTGGTCGAACCATTTGATTTGGAATTCGGAGTGTGGTTCGCGAATCAATTGGGAGCAGGTTCTTTTGATACAGGTCTTTTGAATCTTTTGATACAGGTCGGGACTTCGGAGCGCGGTTCGCGAATCATTTGACTCAGACAAGAATTTCGGAGTGTGTTCGTGAATCATTATTCAGATCGGGACTTTGGAGCGCGATTCGCGAATCATTTGATTTATCGGGACTTCGGAGTGCGTTCGTGAATTTTTCAGATCGGGATTTCGGAGCGGTTTTGATTTAGAACTTCGGAGCGGTTCGTTAATTATTTAGCTAGGCTTCAGAATGGGACTTCAGAGAACACATCATTTGATTCAAATTGGAGCACTTTTTTTCTGATGTTTTTTTTTTTTTTTTTAAATTAAATAGATTAAAAAGCATATACAGTTACAAATGTAGGCTATTACAAGGTTATACATTTACACCTTAAGAGGACACATATGAATAGCCTAGAGATAACGTTTTCGCTGCTTTAAGATTAACAGAACTTTAGATAGTTTCCATATAGGCTACTTGTCTAAATCAACTTAAAATAAAGAAAATATAGATTTAGAGCCAGTAAATTTTTGCTAATGTGTGTGAAAATGAGCTAGCAGGAAACACAAATTAGCCTAATTAATTTATATTTTCCTACACTCTAAAAAACTCTAAAAAGTTGTTTACTGCACCCATTATCTATCTGTTGGTGCAACTGAGACAGAAGATATGTCGTAAGTTAATATATTCTGTGGTAAAGTACAATTCATTACCATGTGAATGCAGTTATCTTGGAATAAACTCCTTTGCAGTGTTATAAGACCCTTCTGTCAGGGTTTATTTTGCTGTAATGACTGGCTGACCGGACATAATCCTTTACACATAGTCTGTAGTGTTTCTATTGTCTCTAACTCAAAACTTTATGAAAGATTAGTCATTTCATGTCTGTTAGTAGGCTAATGGTGGCCTGGACTGCAATTTAAGCATTGTGTTTGAGCACATCCTGTCTGAGCACTTGCTTTAAGAGCTCTTCTTTGAGCTGAGAGCATTTTTGCCTTCATTAGCAGCCTTTCAGCCAGGTGAGAGATGCACGGCTGCAAAAACGGATCCTTTTTTAAAATAAACAATTACAGTAATGTGCTTTCTAAATCTATGACAGTAAACAGCCTCATGATTTCTGTGCTAGTTCAATTTTGGTGTGGCCAGTGACCTTGTGCATGTGCATGACTTTGTTGTTTTGGTGCCTTGATTTGTTTAGAAGATATATTAGTTTAGAAAGCAGAGTTTCTGAGAATCAGGCTCTAAGTTTAGTTTCACATTCAGCTGTGTTTTCATATGAGACAAAAGATGCCCAGAAGATTTTTTATATCGCTCTAAATGATGCATGAATGTTTACTGTAATCGTTTCCTATAGTGCAATAACCTCCTTTCATAAAATGATAGAAAAATGTTTATTGTGTTTCTTAGGAACAGTATAAAGGTTTAATCAGAAATGTAGATCTTCTGAATTTGACCAAAAAACATAAGAAAGCTACAGGCTGAATCATACACGAGTCCCAAAAATCACAATCATAAAAGAGTAAAAAAAACAATTTGTGTCTAACCCCCAGTTTCACAGACAAGGCTTAAGCCTAAAATGTAAGTCTGAGCTGTTTCAACTGAAAGAAACTTGCACTGATTGATCTTAAAATATATCAATGCCTTTGTTTTGTCTCAAGATGTACACCAGTAATGTTTTTGTCTAAGGCACGTTTATAAAAATTACTTAAATTTCCTAATTGAACTATGGCCTAATCCTGGTTTAGTCTAAGCCCTGTCTGTGCAACCAGGCCTAAATCTTTTGGTAACACTACAAGGTTCTATTTATTAACAGTAGCTAAATATATTAGTTAACATGACCTAACAATGAAAATACTACTAAAGCATTTATTAATCTTGGTTAATTTCAACGTTTTTAGTTAATGTCATTTAATGCATTAACTAACATTATTTAATGGAACCTTAATGTTTTTAATCTGATGTGAATGAAAAAATGTCTGTTCAGTACTGTATTTCACATTATCTGAAGTTACAGTCATATTTCACAACTCACATGATTTGCATAGTTTTTTTGTCAACTGGAAATGTTTTGAAAGACTTTTCCAAACATAAATGGATTCTCTGCAATGAATGGGTGCCTTCAGAATGAGAGTCCAAACAGCTGATAAAAACATTACAATAGTCCACAAGTAATCTACACCACTCCAGTCCATCATTTAACATCTTGTGAAGCGAACAGCTACGTGTTTGTAAGAAAAACATCCATTATTAAGACTTTAACTTCTCCAGTGATAAATTCCTCTGATCTGACACAGGAGAGAAATA
Organism: Tor tambroides; assembly: GCA_021397915.2. Classification (NCBI taxonomy): domain Eukaryota; kingdom Metazoa; phylum Chordata; class Actinopteri; order Cypriniformes; family Cyprinidae; genus Tor; species Tor tambroides. The sequence goes on from JAFVLL020029845.1 coordinate 103,477, forward strand.
TGCACAGATTGAGCAAAAACAGTAAAAATAGTTCTAAACAAATATGTGGGTGGATTTTGATGTGAGATGACAACAGGGTATTCCCTTTTTCACTGGAGGGAGCGTTATTATGGAGTTATAGTTTAGCTAGAAGCAACAGTTGAATTTTAAAACGTCTTAATGATAATTTTTTTTCTTATAAACACACAGCTTTTCACTTCACAAGACAGTTATTGATAGACTGGAATGGTGTGGATTTCTTGTGGGTTATTGTGATGTCGTTATCAGCTGTTTGGACTCTCATTCTGACGGCACCCATTCACTGCAGAGGATGCATTGGTGAGCAAGTGATGCAATGCTACATTTCTCCAAATCTGTTCCTATGAACAAACAAACTCATTTACATCTTGGATGGCCTGAGGGTAAATACATTTTCAGCAAATTTAAATTTTTGGGTGAACTACTCCTTTAAATTCCCAGGCGAGTCTTTCTTTATCTCAGACGCAGTTGGAAAACACCGTTCCCCGTCCATCTTCTGTATATAATGTAGATTAGAATAATGGCGAATGTCATTCCAAACACACCGCTGCTCAACCATTTCCTGCAAAACACAAAGCAATCATTTTGATTTTGAGTTTTGGGTGAACTGTTCCTTCAACAATAAGGCCACTTTTAGTGCCATCGAGGGCAACAGCTTGTTATCTGTAAACTCTTCTTGTTTGGCTTTCTATCTTTCATTTCTGCCTCAAAACAAAGCCGAACATGACATGCGAGCTTCATAAACAAAGGCAACCTCCGTGAAGCATCGCTCTGATCTCTGATCTCTCTCTCCAAGGGTAAACAGCCGGCTGTGGGTGGACGAGGCTTGTGTATAAACCATTAGACAGCGGCAGGTGTTGTCCACAGAAGGGCTGCTTTGAGATGGACCGACATCACGGGTCATGAGGTTATTTTTGGGCGCTTGTGAGTTTTAAACCTCATCAGTATTCGAATAAACAACTGCAACATGTCTAAACACAGATGCCCCACTCTCTGACTGTAATTATGTGGCCTTGTGATTAGAGTGTAACATTCAACGCTGCTTTCCAAACAGGCAGATGAAAACACTTTAGGGAGATTTCTATCGATTAATCGTGAACTATCTATGAAAAGATCCATTTGGGTCCCTTGAGTGACTCTTTCCTGTTTAGATGAACGGGAATAACCCGTAACTCTTCCCTAAACATTTAGAAAAGGCTATGAGTAAGCCATATTTTGTTTACAGCCCACAGAAGGACTTCTTTCGAAGCATGCTTTGATGCAAACTACAGTCTTTAAATAAATAGGAGAGATTACGAATACTGTGACGCATAGGTGTGACACTTTTCCAGGTGTGAAACGCAGAAACAGAGAGTTCTACTGGGGGAAACTGTGTGACGCATTCACTTTGATTATTTCCTCTCTATCTTTAAAGAGGATAAACTCTGACTGCCAGTAAATCCACTTCAGGAAAAATACAGCCGATTTCTTTACGGATGATAAGAGAAGCTTACAGGAAAATCAGAACCGTGTTGACATTGTGTTTAAGAACAAATGTCCTCAGAAAATGTTTTAGGTGTTAGAAATCAATAAAATGAGCAAGTGATCTGATTCATCTCAATGAACAGGTTCATTTGATATGCTCGGAATAGAATACCAGCTTTATTACAGTATAGTATAAAGTACTGTATATGTCTACTATTTTTTTTTTTGTTTAAATAGTACATGAACCAGGAACGAATAGTCACATGACCTTACCACATTTGCCACAGTGTTTGCTCTGTTGTATATTGCACATTTAGGCAAATGCAGAAGGTCATCTGGGTATTGCACGCATACAGACTATTTACATACTGAGTGGAATATTGTATCCCACAATGCACTGCACTCGTCTTCTCCTTGCATTTCCATCAACAGAGTAAGCTGTTATTTATTTATTTATTTGTTAGTTTGTTTATTCATTTAGTCTGCTGATAATTTATCAGCAGACTAAATTGTTATTCTGCTGATAACAAATTTGGATAATATATAATATATTTTTATTTACAAGAGCTAATTTTTTTGGCCATTGAATTGGATAGTATTTTATGTACTGTTTCCAAAAAAAAATGCATTGTACAGTATTAACCTTAGTGGCTTTCTGAGAAAAGCATCATAACAATTAAATGGAAAAAATAAATAAATAAATGAAATGTGCCATAACATCCCTCTCAATCTAGTTAAATCCAAATGTAGTTGCATCATAGGATCGTCTATTTGTTTCAGTGTCTTGTGTCCTGATGCCCTCTAGTGGTTTTCTAGGAAACTCCTGACTCAAGACTGTATCGAGTCTTATTTCCGTAATGACAGCAGGTATGATTTTGCAAAAACCTGAACCGGAAGGAACTGATTGGAAGGAGACTTACATGCTGATGTAACTGGCAGAGCTTTGAGTATTTGCCACCAGGACCAGAGGCGATGCAGAGACAGGGCCTGAGAGGAAAAACGTGTTCGTGATATAGCTTTTATTGATTAATGTATCAGATATTATGACTTACCAAAAAGAAAAAGAGAAAAAAAGTATATAGCATTTTCTATTTAATAATTTTATAAATCAATATAATGCCTTTAGATATACATCATAATCCATTAAATCTTTTCATAAATAGCTTTTACCAAAGTTATAAATACAAATGTGCATTATAATTCTAGTGATTGACTAAATATAAATAAATAAATATATTTATGTTTATGCCATATTCAACCTGGTAGGCCATATGTATATATTCTTGTACATAATTATATTTAATTATTCTGTAGTTATATTATTTAAATAAATTGTATATTATTTTTTTATTACATATTATAATTTAGAAAAAGATTATTCATGTAATAAAATTTATATCTGATAATTTTATAAAGCATTACAAAAGTGCTTATAATGGTTTTAGATACTTAATCCAATTATAACCCATTAAATCATCTCATAAATACCTTTTAACAAAATTATACATGTAAATTCACTATACAATATATAGTAAACTAATCATAGTTATTGACAAAATATATTGTTTATAATCATATTTAATTGTTATATTATGTAAACATTTTATAATTTAGAAAAAATAAAATTTATTTTATTTTATAATTTTATAAAGTATTATAAAAGTACTTAATGCCTTTATATATTTAATCCAATTCTAAACCATTAAATCATCTCATAAATACTCGTTAACAAGATGATACATACAAATTCACCTTACATATACTCAACTAATCCCAATTACTGAGAAATTATAGAAATAAATATATAAATACATTTATGCCAAATATATTTGTGCATATACTTGTATATAATTATATATTTAATTATTATATAAATGGTATATTACATAATATAATTTACAAAAAGAATCATTTTATTTTAGAATTTCATGAAGCATTATAAAAGTATTTATGCCTTTAGATATGCCAATTTCTTTTTTAATATTAGGATGCTTTAGAGCATTTATGAGATTTCAAGGCTATAACTGTACATTGCTTATCATAAAAACAAATTACCCATAACAAAGCTTATGTTCTTGGAGCACAAGAGTCCCTGAGATTGTTCAAAACAAGTGCATAAGAAGGAGTGTTTGCCATTGTCTGTCATGTTTTCCAGCAGGAGCGATCCAGACCTAAACAACAACAAAAAAAGCCAAGATATTTCATCACTTATTGAAGATCTTGAAACATTTTTCACAGCCTCTGTCAAAGACTGAGCTGTACAAAGACATTTAACCTTGGTAAAAGGTGTATCTGGATCTCCTGTCTTCCTTCGGTTGAGATGAGCAGAGCACATTGGGTCGTCTGTTTGCTCCCGCTGTTCCAGTCAACCAGCAGCTTCGAGTTATTGCTGACAGACACTGACAAACTGACGTTACCTGCTGAGGACGCAAACACACACACTCACACACACGCCGAAATATTGACTACCTGTCTCTAAACGAGCCCCGTCTCACAACACTCACCGACACAACTCTCGCTCCGTGAAGAACAAGAGAATCCTAGAAGGAAAAAGGCGACAATAAACGATGACAAAGTCGTCATCGCTTCTTCGTGTTTGTCAGCGATTTCATCCCAGTCATGTGTACCTGCAAGTGGGGCATATTGACAGAGCAATATACCGCAGAGACCCTCGCACGCTCTCTCTAGGGTACTTACCAGGCATAAATAGAGCCGGTGAGCACTTGTGAGGGGATGAAGAATTATCTGGAGAGCTTTCTAGAAGATCTCTCATTCCGTGAAGTGCAGAGCGTTTCCCGTAATATTGTACAACCAGTCTCTAAAATGCTCATTTGCACACAATATTTTCAGGCCTTGCTGAGATTTTCCATGAGAGACTAAAGTTCTTACAATAGCTTTTTATTTTGCTAGTAAGTGGTGGTTGATTATTACTCCAGACATTACAGTAAGTGTTACACTTTAACTTAATGGAACTATTTTAATGTATAGACTTTGATGTGAATTTCTTTGACTTGGGTTAATAAACAAACAACCTAGCAATCAACCCAACTAATCTAATTTCAAAAAAATTTGTGTTGCATGTGTGCATTTGATTTGACAAGGAATAAAATGTGCAGTGCATACTGGGATTGCTCTCAGAGGTCTTCGCTACATTAATTGTGGGTATGGAAAGTCTCTATCCTGTCGGTGTAATGAGTTAAGGCGTGTATAGAGTATCTGCTGACACCATGGAGATCGCTGACAGAGAGGAGCGACTGTTTAACCTGCAGCTGGTCCCATGAGACACGTGTGCAGCTTTTTATTTCACATTTCTCTGTATGCATGTATGAATGAGTGTTACCTGCAGGTCTAGAGCTCTTTATCCTCATTCACGATGAGGGAACACCAAATGCATCATTTTCTTTTCAAAAATTCAGGTTCAACTGAAAATATAGCAGCAATAAAGAACATAAATGTTTTATTCACGTAACTGTGACATGAAGAACTGCCAGATGTTTAAAACTATTTAAAACTATAAATAGAAACATTTTTAAAAAATGTTTAAAATATAAACAAACTATTTTCTCTTTCTTTTTAAATAAATAAAAAGATAAATAAATAAGCAAGCCCTGTAAGAGCATACATTCATTATTATTTAGTTACATTTATCCAATGCTTAAAATGAGAATAATACAAGCATAAATGAATAATATTTCTTTGTTTATTTATTTATAAATCATTACACTGTTCAATAATATATGACATTATATTTAATAATTAATCATATTTAGATATTAATTCATATTTAATAACATTAATATCTAATAACATTGAATCTTATTTTCTTACAATTTATTATTTTATATAATGTATATCAAATTTATTAATTTATTATTTTAAGTGAAATTGTTTTAGTTATATTTAACAATAATAATAATAATAATACGCATTTAAGAATTTTCTCTCTCTGTCTCTATCTTTAATTCATTTTTAATGATATTTTTGATGTTTAATAATATTTAAATTTAATTTGTCATCTCATTTTGGTTTTAAGTTCCCTTGCTCAAATTTAAATATTAAGATAATGCTGTGCAGAATTCAATTTTGGCCAAAAATCTAATAAATAAAATCTATTTATGATTAAAGAGTCATACAAAAAAAACAAAAAACAAAATGCAATGCAGATATTCTCCACTAGCTGGCGCTCTTGCTGTACACATGCTTGTCAAACCCTCAAAACACTTTTACATTTTCATTTAATTCAGCATCAATATCTAATCATATTACACTTTTACATATATCCATCTACCAACGAATACATAAAATATGTAGATAATTTGGAAAAATAGAAAGTATGCATACAAATAAAGCAAAGAATATGAACAAAAAAGATCAGCAAAAGTGCTTTTTAAACTACACACAGTAAGTATTAAAAATATCTAACTATATTACACTTATGATCTTAAATAAAATGTATTATTAAACGTACTATTATATTAAGTAAGCGTATATATGAATGTAAACCTGATGAAACATAAACAGGATCTATAAACATGATGACGACTCATTGTTATCCAGAATAGTGACAGGATAACCAGCACACAGAAAAACACAAACCGGATGGTGATGTTAAACTAGTCAGCATGAACACTTCCTGCCTACAGCGAGCGACACGCATTTAAAGGAACTGTGCAAGAATAGCACAGAATGTGCCTTTGAATCGCACCAGTCCTATCAGTGGAACTGTGTCCGGAAAAGGCCAGAAGATTTGTAATCAGCTAGTTTCCACAGACCTCGTGTTACCTCGTGTTACTGCGATGCAGCGTAATATTCAAACATGAGCTACAGGAGCCATTAATGACTTTATAGGGCTGTCAGAGTCCGTGCGTCTCCTCTAGAGAGGGTCGGAGAGGCCAAACAGGTGTGTGTGTACGTGTGTGTGTGTGTGTGTGATTGAAAACCACAGAGCAGCAGAAAGCTGAGGGAATAGAAATTATAATTAAAGTCAACGGGGGATGACAGGCCTTAAGCTCGCCGGAGTTAAAGGTCTTATTGGAGCTGGCTAACCGGAATCATAATAATTCGCAAATCCACCTCACTACGGATTCTTCTACCGTCTGAGACGAGCCCTAATGAATAATGGAGGAGATCACCAGCACCATCTCTCTCTCTCTCTCTCTCTCTCACACAAACACACTCTCTCTGCCAACATGCTGCATTCATATATTATACAAAAATACCAGCAGTCAAAGTCTAACAAAACTGTAGACTGATGAAGATCATGTGCAAAACCATAAAAGCCACTTCATAAAGGAGTAAAATTCAACTCTATATCTAGTTACTCGGTGGTTTCTTTGTGTAAACAGCTTAGCGATCGGATTCATGCAAAATAAACATTATTCATATCATATTTACATTATTTCATTAGAGGTTCTCACTTTACTAACCAGCCTGGGGTTGTTAGCTGGACTCCTATTATAGCTAAATGTCCTATTAAATTTATAGTAAAAAAGAGGAAAATTCAGTTAAAATACTGTGACAATGTTTTTGGTTGTACAGGATGCCTGTTATAACTGTACATTTTATTAGGTGATATACACTAAATATAAATCAGTTTTTTGTACCATAAAATGTACTGATAAGCACCGTAATAATACAGGTGGCACAAGTTTTTACTTTTGAAATAAATACATAATAAAAAAATGACAGTGCTTTTCTTACAATTGCATATATTGTTAAACTATTCACAGTTTTTCACTGTATAATGCAAAGTAACTCAGAGTAAATTAAATGATAATTCATAGTTTTTACTTGCAAAACCCATAAATTCATAGTATTTTTTTTTTTAACAGAGACAAAACAATATCAGGGTTTCACAAGACACTAGAATACTGCAATAAACATTCACTAGAAAAACTGTAGCACAAATCACCCTAATGTACATTACTAATAACAAAAAAACAAAACAAAAAAAACTGGGACTTCTGGGAATGTCCTTTTACTGTTTTTCACCATAAATTATATGGTAGTTCATGCAATGTTAAACCATTTATAGTTTTTCACCATATATGGCAAAGGAAGTCTCAGGTAACATGTTTCACCAATTTTTTTTTATTTTTTTAGTGTAATCTATTTTGATGCTTTTTCAACTATAGCCATTATGCAACCACACATCACCCTAGCAACACCCTAGAAACTGCATGCCAACCAACCTACTATAACCCACCACAACAGCATCGAGTTATGAATGAGCAGACAGGGCTCATATTTTCTTCAGAAAATGCAAAACTAGTTATTTGATATTCAAGGCTCATCAGACTGATTCAAACCTGTCGTCCTGTAAGATTCTCGGCTGCTGTCTGGATAACTAACGGACGAGGTCAGACATGTTTGACATTCACAGCAGAGCGGTGAAAACTAAATTAGATCACATTAGCTGAGATTTCTACTACAGCCAATTTAGCAAAGTTTCATAGAGATTGCTAATGCAAATATACCCCCTCGACCCCCGCCGTCCAGAAACGCTGAAGATTAAACTGTCGCTTAATCACCGTCCACACAATGACCCCGCTAATATTCCACAGACATATTAAAAGTTGGGCTGATTGCTTTGTGAAGGAGGAGAAAGGTTTGTTTGCACTGCAGCAGCTTTTTGTTACTGTTTCATAGCTTACGCTATTTTTTCCTGCTTCATTGTTAGAAATGTAAAGAGCGTCGCGCAGGTACGTTTTTTTTTTTTTTTTGATTGAGCGACAGCCAGTGGAGAGTAGCCTAACTGTCACGTTAACCGTGTTTTGCGTAGCTACGCCACGCTGACTTTTTTCAGCCGGTAATTTGTGCTCTGATTTTCTCCTTACCACTGATTAAAAGTAACAGCCAATGCAATATGCTGATGCCAGCAGTTCTTAACAATCACATTAGCATCGCCATTACCCAGAGTAGAATGAATCACACACACACACACACACACACACACACACACACACACACACGTGTACGTAAAGGCTATTTTTTCATCTCATTACATATAAATACTAATTCAGCACTTATGCCCTGTATGGAGAACAGGAGACGGGACACAGAACCCAGATCATTTATAATTCAGATCAGCAGGAATTATTTAACTGTATTTGTTAAAACCATATTTTAACATTTTTAGATGAAAATCCAACTCTAATATGAGCAAATGATGCTGGTGTTAGCAAACCACACCCCTTTTTTTCCAAGTCATAGTTTGGAATGTGATTAATCTCAGCTGGTGGGTTGGTTCATACTTTATAATGCTTTAGACAATTTGTTCTGATTATGCATTATATATATATATATATATATATATATATATATATATACACACACACACACACACATACACTCTAGGGTGTCTGCTTTTAAGGGGTGCACATGTGTATGCAAAGCCTACAAAATCTTATCAATTGATAAGATGTAAAATATAACAAGTTAAGAAAGCCCCCTGCTATTAACACTAAAATGTTGATCAAAATCATTCTAGATGCTGGCAGTGTGCAAAACTACATCTGATGACAATAAAATCTTTCTGTAGGCCTGTGCCATTTCCTTTGTGTCAGCAGCAAATAAAGGAATGCTATCACCATTAAAGGAGAGAATATAAATACAAAATATATAATCTCCAGAGACCCTAGTACAAAATACTAATAAGAGTACAACAGTCTTTTTATTAGGAATATTAAACTGGAATTAAGTAACCTCATTAATACTTCATCTTTCATTTCAAAATCTTACATTTGGTCTATAAATTCAATTACAATAATATGATTGTTTTTATCTATACGTTATCAAATTAAATAATTTACACAAAAAAATACAACTGCATTAAATAATGTTATGAGATTGTTTAAAAAAAATTTTTTTTTTGAATAAACAAACAAGAAATGATGAGGGGAAATGATACTTTTAAACAAAATTAAAACACCAGTAGGTCATGGCAAGTGAACGTCTAATGAATGAGTCATTGAGTCATTCATTCAAACGATTCATTCAAGCAGCTGATTCAACAGACGTTTATGCATTGGCTAATGAAATTTTGACGATTTGTTCAAAATACAGAATCATTCAGCAATGAATCGGCTGGTTGCTGTGAGATGAGCTGTCGTCTGCAATACTGCGCCTAAAATGTAAGGTAAGTAACCTAATGTTATTGTACTTGCTTACTGAACTGCTTACTGAACTGTTGAACAGTCGTTATGGTGAAAACATTGTTTGATGTTGCTTAACTAACTGTATTTTAAATATAAAAACTTTACATTTTTAATTTACATGCTGAGTTTCTTTGTGTTGCGAGTTTTGATTTCTCCTGGAGAGGCCACGTGAGCCTCGCCTCAGCAGCGCAACCTTATAGAATTTTATTCCAATTAAACTGAATAATTAGCAGTGCTTCATGTTATTGTAGTTTTTAACTCAAAGTCACAATACACAGTATTTGTCTGAAGTTTGTAATGTTGTGAATGATTCACCTCGTAGCTGGTTGGTTTGGTTCATGGTTTATAATGCTTTAATAAGAAGAATGAATGGAAAAAAATATTTCAAGAATCAAGGCCGCTGAAAAAGTGTGTAATTTTGGCACCTCTAGTGTCACAAAAATGGAATTGCAACAATAATGATTGTAATCAAAAAGGTTTCCTGACAACATTTTAACATGAATTCACCTTTAAGTGTAGAAAATAGTCTCTTAGATTTAGGCCTTTATCTCAATGTTGTGAACGTAGAAGCGTGACCAACAGCTTTCTAACGGGTTCAGAGATCAGAGGGACGGCATGGTTTTCATGAGCTCCTGAACTCGTGAAGGCGCTCTACCTGCAAGATTAAAACACGCCATTGTTTAACATTCCAGAAAGAAGCACCTGAAGAGAGAAGAGGGGAGATGAGTCGACTGGAATCTATTTCCATAATTCTGCCGTGCCTGTCTGCCGGTAAGACCTCAGGTGGTTCATCGGTTGCCCCGGCCAGACCCTATCAATGCGAGGGGCGATCTCATCCTTTCTGCATCTTTTCTCATCACAGCTTGATTAAATGGGCTTCAAATATGCCTCCGGAATAACAAATGTGCAATTCCCTGAGCGCTCGCTCACAGTCCTGCCCGTGAAATGCGCACACACACGCACAAGACACAGACACACACACACACATGCAAATACACAGAGGAGCTTTTTCTCATGACCACTCTACAGTCCTAACACACATGAATTTCTTTTTTGATATTAGATTTCTGACTTTTGTTGAGGCCAATAAAAATGGCATGTTTTATTTCATTGCCAAGTCAAGCATCACTGTTACTATCACTCATACTGTTAGAGAATTGAACAAAGCTCTAAACTTAAATAATACACTTTGGCATGTGCATTCTGCAGCAGTAAACAATCACAAATCAACCAACCAGAACACCCTAACAACCACATAACAACATGCTAAAAATGGCTAGTCTTGTATGGACATTTTCTTCAGAAAACAGAAAAATAGAATTTGTATTGATATTTTACTATAAATGTATTTACTTATTGCTTTGAATACACACACACATGCACACACACATACACACACACATATATATATATATATATATATATATATATATATATATATATATATACACACACACAC
>JAFVLL020029846.1:0-11505 GCA_021397915.2 Tor tambroides
AAACCTGAAAATGTGCATCTGCCCCGATCCAACCCGACAGAGCTTGAGAGGTGAACAGGTGAGGAGAAGAATGGCAGATAATTGCCAAATGCTGATGAGCAAAGCTTGTCACATCAAACAAAAAAGGCTTGAGGCTGTAAAGGTGCTTCAGCTAAGTACTGAGTTAATAGATTTACGAAGTTGTGACAATTCTGTTTTTGCTTTGTCATTATGGTGTACGGAGTGTAGATTGATGTGGAAAAAAAGTAATTTAAAGCAGTTTAACATAAGGCAGCCACATAAAACATGAAAAAAATGAAGTGGTATGAATATTTTCACAAGGCACTGTACATACATACAAACACACATATACATATACATATATACATACACATATATATATATATATATATATATATATATATATACACATAAAGTACATACATATATTCTGGAGTTATATAACAACTCTGCTCATTATTAAAAAGCCCATATTGCTCAACCAATAACATACATCAAGGCCAAAGAATCCAGAAAGAGACAGACTGAACAATATCGCAGTATGATGGAGCTGCATCTCTCTCTCTCTTTCTCTCAGAAGGTCTCAGGGTCCAGTGGGCCCCCGGGGCCGATTCTACAGTGCTCAAATAATCTCATTTATACGTGTGGGCTGGAGACGCTGCAGTAAACACATCACAGCCCTCAGCAAACGCTCAGCGCGCACACATTCACTAGAGTTCATCAGAAAGAGATGAATAGAGCTTCATTCATCTGTGAGCAGCTCGTCCAGCACATGACCCAGAGCCGCTTCCTCATGATCAGCAGATCTGTGGCGCTCTGTGTCTCTCACACACATCATCATCACGTCTCACACACCTCACCGTCTACTAAAAATAAAACATGACACTTCATGTCTGTGTTCAATCCTGATTCACTGAATCCCAGTGCATATATTTCTACAATGTACTGTAAGATCTCAGCGAACATGTCATGTTCAAAGCACATTATAACACAAGAATCTGAAGAAAGAAACAAGAAATTATATTCTGCATCAAGAAAATGAAGCAACTATTATGATTTGTTGAACAGTAACATTTTTTACATTTAATATAAGACATCACAGGTTAACAAGTCACTTTTATAATGCAACTACATTGCAGTAAATCAAGATAATTGTTTTGTAATACAACATTTTTGAAATGATGTTTAAATATGCAAATTAATGCTATTATTTAATTAACTATGCACTAATTTGCATGAAATCTGAATATTGGATTAAGCCAGATTCAAAATTGTTGTTTGGTTTGGTTGACATATTAGAGTTCAAGGCTTTTACAAAGGGGGGTTTTGGAAATACATGTTTATCACTGTAAAAATAAGAAAATTCTGTCAAAAGACAGGAAAAATACATTTTCGACATGTTTTCAGGAATAAAAATGTTGTATAAATCAGTGTGAATGATATACTGTATGAATAAACCCCTCAGTAAAAACCTTCAGAATATAGATAGGAATAAAACTGCAAAGTTTGGTGTATGTAAGTGCTGCTGAATTGGAGAAAAAACTCACAGACTTTAAATATATGCAATTTTTACCATGTTTTAGGGGTAAAATGTCATATAAATCAGTGTGAATGATATATGAACAAACCCCTCAGTAAAAATCTTCAGAATACCGATAGGAATAAAACTGCTAAATTTGGTGTATGTACGTGCTGCTGAATTGGAGAAAAAACTCACAGCCCTTAATTATATGCAATTTTTACCATGTTTTTAGGGGTAAAATGCCATATAAATCAGTGTGAATGATATATGAACAAACCCCTCAGTAAAAACCTTCAGCATACAGATAGGAATAAATCTGCTAAATTTGGTGTATGTAAGTGCTGCTGAATTGGAGAAAAAACTCACAGACTTTAAATATATGCAATTTTTACCATGTTTTTTGGGGTAAAATGTCATATAAATCAGTGTGAATGATATATGAACAAACCCCTCAGTAAAAATCTTCAGAATACAGATAGGAATAAAACTGCTAAATTTGGTGTATGTAAGTGCTGCTGAATTGGAGAAAAAACTCACAGCCTTTAAATATACGCAATTTTTACCATGTTTTTAGGGGTAAAATGCCATATAAATCAGTGTGAATGATATATGAACAAATCCCTCAGTAAAAACCTTCAGAACACAGATAGGAATAAAACTGCTAAATTTGGTGTATGTAAGTGCTGCTGAAGTGGAGAAACAAACTTTTAAAATATGTATTGGAACTAAAATGTACAGAAGCAAATACATAAAGTGCAATAAAACAAACACCTAAACGTGTATTGTCGGATGTTTTCTTTCCTCTAGTCTTGAAAGAAGACATGTTATGGAAGCAAAATAGACCAGTGCTTAAGAAAACTATGGTTTTGCCTTATGTCTTGCCTTAACAGGTTTTCTTTTTTTGCCTCAAAAATGACTCAAACATGTTCTTAACAGGTTTCATCAGATTTATAATTTACCCGAGACAGCATACATGGATACTAAGTGAACAATAATGTAAATAATCACAAAAACACAAGCATATCAACCAAATCACTTCTGTAACTCAAAAGGCACTTTTACAGTATATGACGTGATGTGAGAAACACACTACACATAATTTTTTTTACACTACATCTGAAATCAAATCTACCAGTCAGAATCAGAAGACCAAGCCAAACCCAGAGGCTGTGAAAGTGTCCTGTGTGTTTATGTTAAACAGTGTTGACTGACAAATTGGAGAACGTCACTCGTCTGTTGTTCAGGGGTTTAGAACATAAGACACAAGAATTTGATATTGATTTCAGTAAAAGGTCATGTACATTTGCCTGTAGGGGTGATCGTACTGCAGACAGTGTATTTAAACCCCAAAACATCAACATAACTAATGCAGAATTGTCCATTCACACTGAAGACCATGACTATCAGGGCCTTACAATATCTACAAATACAAAATATCTTAACAATATTTAAACAGAATCTTACGTATCTACAAATACAAGCTCTTTTATTCGTGAGTTCACTTACAGATACGAAATGAACTGTATGACTTGAGGAACGTACTGAGCGTCTATAATATATGTGTGTGCATTTTGTTGCATGTAACTGAGAATTGCATTTTATTGCATGCAATTATGAAATGTGTCATGATGCATTCAATTGTGAAATGCATTTTGTTGCATGCAATTACAAAATGCATTTTTTTCATGCAATTTCAAAATACATTTTGGTGCATGCAATTACGAAATGCATTTTGGTGCGTGCAATTACGAAATGCAATTTTTTCATGCAATTGCAAAATGTATTTTGTTGTATGCATTGCAAAATGCAGCATAAATTTGGGAGAACCTTTGATACTGTTAACAGCATTAATGTGAAATGAAACATAAGTGTTGTGTTCTCTCTCTCCTTCAATGCAATTTTTAGTTTACTTCTTACCCATTGTTCAAAACTGGCTGAGAACAAGAGAAATCATTCATCCAGAACCTAAGACATCTGACTTGAGACTATAACAAGCACCAAACAGAAGCAGAAGACAAATGTGGCATCTGTGGTCAATCAATTTACATACAAAAATCTGTTTTTCCGTTGTTGGTAATTGGTTTGCACCTTAATCAAATAACACTGCACTGACCTAAGAAGACTGAACAATCACATATTGACTAAAGTTCGAACAAAAGAGTCAATCTAATGCGATTTACGTCTGACCTCAGGCACACTGTGCTCTTCAGGCTCTTTCATTCCCATAACAATGAGCATGAGCTCATTAGATTAAACACACATGCTCAGTGGAACCAGACTGACGTGGATTCAGCAAGACTTTGGCTCTGTGCTGACAACTAGTATATTATAGAAACACATGCAGCCATATAAAACACACACACCCCCTCAGTAGGGTCTCTGCGCGACATCTGTATCTGTGCTGGCAGTGAAGCTGTGGAAAGGTTATCTGTGCTGTGAAACGCCCTCAGAGGTAGATGTTACAAAAGGACCAAACCGGGTCAGAGACCCCTTGCGCCGGTCTGAGCCGGGTCTGGAACAACCTCCCATGAGCCCTGCAGCTGACAAACCCTGAAAATCACACACTCGATTTCTACATTCACTGAAGATGATCTGCTCACCTGAGCAAAAGACAAAATCATGATGCTGGGCTGCAATGGCTGGTTGCCATGGTGTGCTATGCGGTTCCTAAGGTGTTCTCAATGTTGACATCAGTGTTATTTTAGGATTAGAAATATACTATTCTAGCATTTATTAATAGTAGTATTTTCCATTTTCAAGAGGTTTAGTTAAATCTAGTTTAAGTTTTAGCTTGTTCTGTGCTTTTGTTATTTTTATTTGTCTATTTAATTTTTATTCATTTTTAAGTTTTAGTTTTAGTAATTGTATTACTTCAAGTTCAACTAAACTAAAATTGGAAATGTTGCTTTGGCACCAAACTGAAGTAGTTAAAAGTTGTAGTAATTTTGTTCTGTGTTTTCATTGTTTTATTTTTTTAATATATGTTATTTCATTTTTATGATTTTTTCTAGTAATTTTAGCTTTAGTAATTTTAGTTTTTTACTTTAAACTAAAAAAAAACTATAAATGTTGCCTTGGCAACTAACTGAATATACTATTATAGCATTTATTAATATTAGTATTTTGCATTTTAATTTTATTTTAGTTAAAAAATTTAGTAGTTTTGTTTTGCATTTGTCACTTTTATTAGTTTTTGTTTTTAATTTTATTATAATTATTATTTTTTAAAATATGTCAATTGTGCTTTTATTATTTTTTAGTTTTAGTTTTAGTAATTTTAGCACTTGAATCTAAACTGAACAAAAATTAGAAATGTTGCCTAGGCAAAATAGTTAAAGTTTTAGTAATTGTTTTTTTTTTTTTTTTGGTGTTTTTGTCATTTTTATTAGTTTTTATTTTTTATTTTTTTGTGTCTATTTAGCTTTTAATAAGTTTTATTTCAGTTTCAGTTTTAGTTATTTTAGTTCCTCAACAAACTAAACAGAATTTAGAAAATGGCAACTAACTGAATATACTATTAAAGTATTTAATCATATTATTTTCCATTTTCTTTTCAATTTTAGTTTCAAGTTTTTGTCACTTTGCTCTATTTTTGTCATTTTCAATAGTTTTAAAATGTTTACATGCAAATAAGTTATATTGTTAATAATTTTAGTACATTAAAAACGTTGTCTTGACAACAAACTGAAATATGTTTTTATATTTTATTTTATTTTATTTTATTTTAATTAACAATAACAACACTGGATGATATACAGTTGCTTCGGCGTTTGGTCAAATACTCCTGAACTGTTTCTAAAATTATTTATCTACAATGGCGGTTCTACATGGTGGCACCGGGCCCCCCTGAAATTTGGCTAGCCACCCCAAGTGCCCCCCCTACCAAATGTCTTGTGATAGGCTTGTTTTAGTGAATTTCTAACTGCATCTAGCAGTGGCGGATCCTGGCATGTGTAGGCAGCTGCCCTGGGCCAATTTCTTCTCTTCTTTCTACTTAATTTTAGTCGGTTTCTATAGCGTGATCTCAATGACAAATGTCGAAAGCGCATAATGTTGCGCAATCCATGTAATGCGCAATAATATACGTTGTTCTTTTATGAATTGGCTCTGGTCTCGCTCAGATATTGCATGTACGCTCAAACGTTGTCCTCGTATCACTGAAGACCAGAAGAGCTTTTTTTTCTAATTCAGGTGAAGAGTAGGCTTTTCTCAGTAAATGGAAGCAAGCTGATTATAGTCAGCCTTCTCTAGTTATTTATTTTATTATTTAATACTTATTTTAGTTAAGTGCTTAAATTGTAAATATGCATTTATTAAATTATTTTATTTAGTGCATTTGTATTTTGTTGTTTTTGTATATAGTTATAGGCTACAATAAAAGCTTACCAACCAGAAATATTAGGGTGCTTCTGAAATGAGTGAGGGTGCTCTAGTCACACATTTTCACATATTATTGCTATGGTTATCACTATGTCAATCACTGCTACTTCGAGAACGAATCCCACATATATATGCGGATGTCATTCCATTGCAACGTGTGTGGCCGAAAAACAAAGTTCTACACATTATTGCCTAGAAATCCCGCAAAGAGCGCTCCTTTTATAACCACTAAAAACCTGTCACTCGTTGTTCACCGCGATCTCACAAAGTTCTGTTATGACCAATGAATCTCACACTGTGCAATTAATATATTATTAACATCGTCGTGTATACACTCTGTATGTTATAATGAAAGGATTCGATTGTATAACTCAGCACGGAACAAAAAACGGTGTGTCGCAGCCTTGTATGAGACAAAACCAGCATACATTCATGAGGATGATGAAAGTGTTTTAAATTGAGTAAAGCCTTGAAGTCCTTTTAAGTGTTTTTCTTAATTGAATATGTACCACATGAGGTAACAATTTATTTGATTTCATTCAACCCAAAAATATGAACTTCATCAACCTATACATGGGTTACATTGATAAAATGAAATTTAAGGGCTAAAACAGAAATAACTGACTAAAACACTCTAGACACACCCCTGTTTATCTATGAAAGTGAAACTGTTAAAAGCTGGTACTGCATCTCACTTTCTGAATGGCTCTGAACACAAAACAGATGCATGAGAAATTATTTTAGCATTCAAAGCAGATCAATGGTTTATGTCAGAGACGCTGGTTAACAGGAAAATGAGCTTCAGCTGAATCAGGGTCAAAGCAGATGACCTTAAAAACAAACTCAATAAACAGAACAGAGACCTTTGACATCCCAACAGATACTAAACAGATTTCGCAGAATCTGCACTTTACACACATCAGTTCCAGTCAAACGAAACCAGATTGTTTTGGCTGTCTTTCTCGGGATACAATGTCTCTCGTTCATTAACTGATTTCATGAAGTTAATCAAGCCAATCTGCTGGTGAGACAGGAACAATCCAGACAATTCTGGGTAAAGCAGGTCTAATGCATGACATTTGATCAGACAAACGGTGACATTTAGACAATTAGATGCAGCGGACGGGGCGATTCATTAAACTAGATCACTAAATGTGCTTTTTATCCATGCAAAAGCTTCGACTATGATTCCAGCATGTTCTGAATGTTGTTATACAGTTGCTAGGCAGTTTATAATTAAGCAAACACTGTTTTAAAACCACTAATTCTTTGATTAACTACAGAAAAACAATATCAGTCTTAATGGACACAGACGAGACAGCACATACTGTGCTCTGATTGGTTCACTGTGACAGAGGAAGTGATGTTGTCATAATAGAGGCTGAATCAGGCTTTATGATTTCCCATCCTGCATGATTTCACTCTGAAATAAATCACATTACTGCCATTAAAAGTGTTGAATGTTACAGTAAAAAGCAGCAGAATGTGCTCTCTGTGAGCAGAGGAGAAGATCTTCTGATATACAAACACTTTAAATCAAACTAACAGCCAGCAAAATAAGAGACTGAGAGCAAAGGCCTGTGGGAAAACATGACCTGGATTTCCCTCGACCAATAATTACAGCATTTACAAGTGAATGAGATTCAGTTAGCAAGAGGAGGAGCAGACAAGAAACAAACCCCACTAACAGACCTTTAACCGGTGTACTGTGTTTACTTAGGTACTATTATAGCTTTTATTAATATTGTGAATTAGTTTTTATTTTTATATTTTCTGTTTTTATTTTAATTTTAGTTAAAGTTGTATTAATTTAGTGTAATTATTTTTTTTTTTTAAATATGTCTATATAGTTTTTCTCAATGTTTACGTTTGAATTATTTTAGTACAAAGTAAACTGAATCAATGAGAAATGTTGTCTTGGCAACTAGCTGAAAAAATACTTTGTGTTTTTTTGGTAGCCATTAAAACCTTATTTTTGAATGTCACAGAATTTGGCGTATTAAGTTTAACAAACATTAAAAATGTAAAATTATGAACAAATTATTAATACAACATACATTTTCCAGGTTGCTCTTTTCATTCAATGAAAGTGAATATGAATATGAAATGGATTCAATGAAATGTTTTATATATATATATATATATATATATATATATATATATATATATTTATTAGGGCTGTCCGTCGATTAAAAATTTTAATCTAATTAATTACATGATGTTTCGATTAATTAATCGCAAAATAAATTTGACTGTGAAAATACCCACAAAAGATTATTTAAAGATATTTTTGTGTTAAATGAGAAAGTATCAAGTAGACATTACAAATTGTAGCTTTAGAAATATTTTATTTGATTACACATAAACGTTTAGGCTACAGCAGCCTAAATGTTTAAACGTACACGCCTTCTCAGAATAGTTTGTTCTTATGAAAGTCATTGGTAACCAAAACAGCTTTGTTACCAACAGTCTTCAAAATACCTTCTTTTATGTTCCACAAAAGAAAGAAACGACATGAGAGACGTGAGAATAAATTATGACAATATTAAAATTTTTGGGGTGAACTATCCCTTTAAAGGCAGGGTAAGCAATTTTTCAAAAACGTTTTAGAAAACTGAGTCGGGGCCGAGTACCAAAACAAACTTGTAGCCAATCAGCAGTAAGGGGCGTGTCTACTCATGATGTGGAGGAGAGAGCGTTCAGTGAACAGCCGAGCCGAGCGACAGAAAGATAGAGATGGCGGATAAAAAACAAAAGAGGAAAGCGTCTGCGGAACGATAAGGCAAGAAGTAGGACCCGTGTAAATATCGGATCAGCTTTCCAGCGCTGGAGAGAACTCAAGGAGCGGAAGGCCTGCGATCGGACGCCGAGGTTGCTTTGTTTCTTCTCCATAGGTGAGTAACACCGTGTCTGCACCGGACGCGCTGCGACACAACAGCTAAAGCCTGCCTACACTGGATGCGTGTATTTCAGCCGAGAATGTAGTTGTTTAAAACTCAAATCTGTGGTTTATTTATAAAAACAGCGCCTATTTGAAAATGTGCTTCGCCGATTTCGGAGACTTGAGCTCCAGGCGAACACCGGGCGCTCAGTGCTCATGTATCCCGAAGAGAGGAGCATAACCTCGGCTAGTCCTTCTGACATTTGCTGCTGGCTCTGATGTTTCTGTAGTGGTTAAACATAAGATATAATTCATTTTGGGTAAATCTAACAGGTAATCTTTGGTCTTTATTCTATTGTTCTATTAATATGTTTAAATGAAAACAAAAAGAGGCAATGTTTGATATAATATTTTGTTTCATTGTAATGTATGTATGTTCCCTGAACTACATTTCTGCGGCTATTAATATGTTTAAATGAAAACGAAAAGAGGCAGTGGTGTTTGATATATTTCGTCTGTAAATACAGTGAGGAAGATTGCAGCAGCCGAGGCGAGACGAGCTGACTGATGTTATCAAGTACGCTGCTCTTTGCAGAATTACCGGACTTTACCGGAATTACCGTCCGCGGAAGTTCACACTCCCGAGTCTAACTCGTGAAGTCCGAACTACCGAGGATGCAAGGCCGAAATTTGCGTACTTGGTCTTGAGAAACACGCGCAGACCTAACGTTAAGTCACCAGACTATTTGCCTAATCTTCTCGGTAGTTTAGACCGCAATAGAAAAAAGTTCCTGGGACATATTGTTCCAGGTAATTTCGGTGGAAAAGCGGCTTATGTTTCACAGAACTAATCGTTGCCTGGGTTGCGTAGGCTACGTATATGTGGAGCGGATCTATCAAAATAGGGGCGAGACTCTTTTGGGGTAGGGGCGTGTTTGTTTTGGTGATTTCAAATATCAACATTGGCTTTCAGAAATCGCTTACCCTGCCTTTAATGTTTTATTATTATTTATTTTATTTTTTTTAAATGAAATTATACTCTAAATAAGAAACTTAATCTGCCAGCAGGTGGCGGTAAATGTCTTATGATTCATTCATTTATCCGAACGGCTGATTCATTCAGGAATGAAGTAAACGGCTCTCTTTATTAATGGGTCTTTGAATCATTGGTTCACACGATTCGTTCAAAACGAGGATTCATTCAGAAACTAAACACCGCTGTGTTGCTCGAAGCACAACAGTTCTGCTGCAGCTTTATAGGTAATATATTCTTTACAAAATTGAGCAAAAACACATAATATTGTGTTTAAAATATAACACAATACCAACTTCTTATTTACTTAACTGTTGTATAAAATCACATTTGCACTTGTTATATTCGGGACAAAATCCGTACTTGTGTAATAGCCTACTGCTCTCCCTGCTCGTGTGATATATTTATGATATAAATATGAGACAAAAACTCATACAGGGGCATTTTTGCACCAATATCTTGAATTTTAGGGCATAACTGCATTTATGGAGTTGTTGTCCTGCATCATATTTGTCAACAGTCAACTGTATGAAATGTAAGATGATGTACAGGTTTGGGGGCGGGGCCAGTGCATTAACTGCGTTAAAATATTTTAATTGCGTTATTTTTTTTATAACTAATTAATTAAGTTAACGCGTTAAACTGACATCCCTAATATATATATAAATATACAAAACAGTAAAAATCATGACAGTACACTGTAAAAAATGAAGCTGTAAGTAAAACAAAATAAAACAAAAGATTATTGGAGTATGTTTTACAAGTAAATTCTTTTTCAGTCTTTCCACTTCATTTCTTTATAGTTATTTGTGGAAAAAAAAAAATTGTTTCAAAGTAAATACCACACCATTTTTCAGTGTAATACATATAACTTGTGCAAAAATAATGTTCACAGTCTACTATTATTGTTGCAATATTAAAAATAAAGGTTAATCAACTTATTAATAATCTAAATATAAAGAACCTTTTGTGGAATGGAAAGGTTCTTCATGGAACCATCGATGCCAATAAAGAACCTTTATTTTTAAGAGTGCACAGGTTTGGAACGACATGAGAGCAAATAAATGACGACATAATGATTTTTTTTGGATGAACTGTTTCTTTAAACCACACAGAACTGATCTGGACGACAGCAGCCTGCAAGCATCAGCAGCGATCACATGCTCAAGACGTTTGGAGGAGAAACACAAAAGAAACACTGTGAGAGAGAGAGACTTACAGAAGAATATAAAAGAGAGAGAGAGAGAGAGAGAGAGAGATAAAAAGTATCATCTGTGATTCTGTAAGCCTCAGAATCTTCAACAAAATCTGATTACTTTCACATGCACTTCAACTCATTTCATCTTTGAGACATTCAGACATCTGTACTGCTGCTAAATTAAGCATCTAGAGGTTATATGTGACCCTGGACCACAAAACCAGTCTTAAGTGTCAATTTTTTGAAATTGAGATTTATACATCACCTGGAAGCTGAATAAATAATCTTTCCATTGATGTATGGTTTGTTAGGATCGGACCAAATTTGGCCGAGATTCAACTATTTGAAAATCTGGAATCAGAGGGTGCAAAAAAAATCAAAATATTGAGAAAATGGCCTTTAAAGTTGCCCAAATGAAGTTCTTAGCAATGCACATTACTAATCAAAAATTAAGTTTTGATACATTTATGGTAAGAAATTTACAAAATATC
>JAFVLL020029847.1:0-32951 GCA_021397915.2 Tor tambroides
ATGTAACTACAGAAGAGTCAAGTTTTAAATAGGAAAAATATCGAAACTCTTTGGTCATTTTTGAGCGAGATGCTAATGGTCTAATCAGATTCAATAATCTACGCTAAGCTGCAGCTGAAAGTGCTACCGCCAGACCCGGAGATCGGCTGAATGGATTCGAAAACGGTAAAACTCAACTGTTTTGGAAAATGAGCCTATTTTCAAAAATAGTGGAGTGGCATCTTTTTTTATGACTGAAGGCGAGTATCACACTGATAACAATACTAATGTCTCTAGGAAATTGTTCTTTTTTCCTAATATTTAACCATTGACTATAGCCATTCAACATTACAGTATAATTGAAAGCTATCAATTTTAACATTTATTAGACTTTAAAAAACAACAACTAATTTAAGTGAACTTTAACAAATATTAAAAATATACTGTCTTTATGTTGTTTCTACATTAATTTGAAGATTGAATGTGAAATGATTGCAATGATTTTCATTTCATAAAAAATTTGTGATTAATTAGTTTTATTGATTGACAGCAGTAATTAAAATACATTTAAAATGGTAATATTATTTCAAAATATTACAGTTGACTGTATTTTTGATCATGAATAAATAAAACAAAGCTATATTATAAGATGATAACTGGAATTCTGCCCTCTACAACAGCCCTGACTGATATCCCCACTGCTACTGTACATTGGATTAACCTACTAAGGGCTCCAACATCAGCAAAACAGAATTAAGGTGACAAACCTGATGAGATGTCTTTTTTTTTGGTTCATTATGCCTCCTTTTCTCTCTTCCTTTCCCTAAAACATTGTAATTTTGTTAAAATTCCACTGTGAAATTTGCTAGTCTTTGGCCTTGTTAGATGTTCCTTACAGGCATTGTAGCTGTTAACTGTAATTACAGGAAGAGACTTTATATTGATAGTAAACAATGGGTGCCCTACAGCTCAGTTTCCAGCTCTATGAATAAAACAAGGAGCTTATTTGCATAAATTTTCCATCAATTTTGTTCCACTGCCACACAGAGCCTTGGACCATAGGAAGGGCAAAATGATATGACACATGTGGAGTGAAAACAGGCTTAGGTTGTGCTTGGAGGCATTCTTACACAAGCATGCAAACACACAAACTCACTTTCTGTCTGTCTTCCTAAACTACTAGACTGCAATAAAACACTGCTTGAATTATGTTAAAAGAGAGGTAGACAGCAATGAGGTCAGAAGAATTCCTGAGTACGTACTATGCGTATGGAGATACGTTATCAGACATACTACGTCAGCCATGTTGGTTTTGTCCATTGCATTGAAGCTATATTTGGTCTGCAGTTTGGCCTGCACAAATCCATTGTTTTCTGTTTGCAAGTATCATGGAAGCCAAGCACCCTCAGTGTTAATGGAGGGAGCTGAACACACAGCACACACCAACACAGCACTTCTCCAGATGACCTTGGTCTGTGCTTTGGTATGTGCACTGTACATTCAGTATATCCATTACCACATCACCTGCTCTGAAAAGCAGAATCTCCCACACAAGTCCTCATATAGTACATTCAGAATGCTGTGGTCTTTGTGTTACACTGACATTCACTATGCAATACAGCAAAATAAAATCACTGACAAGAGCAAAACAGAATGACTCTATTAAAAGCTAGTTTGATAAAGAACACAGGTGTTAATGACTGCCATCTGCAAAAGGGGAATGTCACCATGTTGCAAATTTGCATTGGCTCAACGAAGTACTGCAGTTTAATTGTTTAATTTAATTGTTTTGGACATGCATGATTTTGATATACTCAATGGTGAAAATTACCATTTCGTAGCAAATTGCACTTACTGAGAGTAATGAAAAATAAATGCAAATATTTAAGCATCAAATCCAGAGTCTAAGCCAAAACCCACAAACATGTGTGTGCATGAATAATATTGATAACATTTTGAACTGAAAAATGACATCCAGGTCTCTTCTATAGGAAAACGCAACAAAAAACCCCTGACTCAGCTGTATCCCCCCAGATTTGATCTCCAATGTGATTCGTCAGATATGTGCGGCTCACTTATTCTAAAGCCATGTGCAAAGCTGAAGATAAATACACGTCTGAATATACGTCTACACAGCAATTCACAGCCTGTCTCTAAGAAAGACGCATTGCTCTTCAGCAAAACGGATTTGTGTCTATTTCATTCATGCAATAAAATAATCTTTTTTATCTGAAAGCGGAAAATTCACTTTTCTGTCAACACAAAACAGAGTGTCTTCCACAGAGCATTAGTCTCATAATAATATCAGTGCAACTTCAATAAGCAAACAAGCAAAAAGCTTACTTACTGTTGTCCCTACATATTAAGGTTGGAGATGAGAAAGTATTTTAAATTACACAGATCACTTTAACAGAAAATAAACATTCTGCATTTCAAAGAACTGCAACTATAACCTAGGTCGAAGACATGCTCTTTAACATTGTTTTCCACTCAAGATTAATGCTTGGTGAATGCTTGTTTTCTAATGCAGCCTATTCACACACAACAATGAAGCCTCTTTGCATTCAACCATCATCAGCTTCAGCGATAGCTAATCTTTTCTGAATGCATGCATGCATGCATGCCCATGAATACCTTTGCCAACTCTACTCGGTTTAGAGCATTTTTTCCCTTTTCGGGTTTTAGCTTTTATTGACAGAGACAGTTGAGGGCAGACAGGAAATGAAGCAGGGAGAAAAAATGGAGTGAGAGTGGGAACAGTACATGACACCATAGCCACTGCTCTACAACATCATGGTTTCAACAAAATCAGTTTTCTTCATGTATATGATAATTAGTGTAATTAGCAATCAATATGAAGGTAAGATTTCAATTTATAGATGAGGTTTAAATTCAAATCAATTTATTGGCACAAAAGAAGTGTTACATGCATGTCTCTCACATACAATACATATATCAATTAAATCATATTAGGTTAATTTACCACCCCCTCAGAGCTCTTGAGGACTTAAATGGAAGTGTTTTTGCAAATATTGTTTTATGTTGTTCAAATAAAACATAATATTGCCTGTCACTTTTCTTATAGTGTAGTCTTATACTGCATACTCTTAAATTAACTTCACGGTGTCATTCACTAAACAGAGAAAAGAGATAAAACGGAGAAAAAGGGCTGTGGCAAAAAAGGTAGGAAAACTTCAACACCCATAATGCATCGGTCTTGCTCTGACTATCCGTGAGCAGGGATACAAAAATGCAGAAGTACAATCTTTAGTTTTCACAAAATCCTGGGTGACGTGTTTTACATCATCTGTCAGACTTTTGCTGACAAATGAACACACCTTGGTGCAGATGAAATGTAAAAATAATACATATTGTTCATTTACTTATATTACTGACACTCTAACTGCATTTCCATGAACTTATGAGACTGTATTACAATCATGTAGCTCAAACTGAGTTAGGGTTTGAAAGCTAAACTGAAATTGGTTTGTCTGTTATTTTAGTGCTCCATTTGTGCAGTAGTCCTGCATTTTGCATCTCTGCTGTATCGTATAAATCAATTCAAAGTGACAAATGACTGCCTATTGCCCAACTAAGCAGAGACAGAACTGTTAAGAGTCTGACAGGGTTCATCATGGCTGTGATGGAATAATCAGGAGGCTGATAACCATCTGATTGGAACAGCAGAACAAGCCTGTGGGAAAGAGATGCTTTGTAATTGCTGTTCAAATACCAAGAAGAAAGAAGGAGATATGACTGTGTACACAGAAGATCAGCGAGTCTCAAATGGAAAAATACAGTGCATTACCTAGTGAAAAATAAATATACTAAAATGTATTTGAAATACATTTATTTCATGCTAAATATATTATAAATACATTTACATATTTATGTACTTAATAAAAATATCCTGCAATTGTACCTTTGGTTTATTAAACTGGTCTACTTAAAGTCTGCTAAATTGGAACAACTAATTTTGTACTTAATGCACTTTATTTGTGCAGAAGTAGGCTGAAGTCCAACTAAAGATATACTGAAGTATATTTGATTATGCTAAAGTGGAACTACTGGAAGTATACTTCAGGTACACTTTAAATGTCTTGCATTTAAAGACTGATATTATTCAAAGATCATACAATCCTCATCAACAGTGACATTAAAGCACATTTTAGCCTTAATATTAAGAATTGTGCATTGTGCACAAGTAAAGTTTAATAATAATTTATATATCAGTAAATCTTGAGCGATATGTCAGTAAATATGTTAATAGATTTGAACTACACTTAAATGTATTTTAAATATATTACTTTTTTACTAGGGTTCTTTTATGTATGTACAAACCTTGTGTTGTTTTATATTTTTATGTAAGAAAATAACTATATAATAAAACAAATGCTTTATATAAAATTGCAAGAATATCAAACTGGCAATAAATTAAAGACAAAAAATAAAATATAACAACTGTATGTAGCAAATGTTATATACAACTAAATAAAAATAAAAAGTAGATCAAAATAATATATCAACTATATATAACAAATACACATTTATAAATACGAAAACAAATATAACAAAAATATAAAACTGTCACAAATAATTTGGCTTGGGAGCAATAGTGTATTAAATGCATGACAAAATACACACCACCATTTAAAACAAACACTCAGACAAGTAGCGCTTCCATAAACGCAACAGACAAAATGCAAAGATGCATTTAACGTTTGTACCTTTCTTTCAAAAGCCATGTATTTTTTTCTCAGTTATTTACTTTTTGTTAGGTTTTAGATCTGATGCTTAAGCCTGTGCACCTATGATCATAAAGCAGAGTACATTTTTGTGAACAATGAAAGACCTCAATTCAGCAATGCGTCTGATGCTTGCAGGCAGTAGTTGCTGGTGAAAGCGCTCTGGGGGCTTTGCAGAGATTGCTTTAGTGCAAAACCTTCTGAGGTTTAATTTTGTTTACACCGTATATACGGTTGTATGGCTGTGCAGCGTGGCTATTTCTTTGTGGATTCAGAATGCTCAAAACCAAATGTTACAAGCACAATGTGAGTTCAATTATGGATTATTCACTTATATTTCTTATTGTTTACTACTTATTTCTTCCAGCAAGAATGGAAGTGTGTCCACTTTGAGATAGAACACAATGATAAAGAAAAAAAAAGGTCTGAGAACCCATGACTCTGGTCTGTGTCTCCATGAGAATAAGATGCTATGCCAACCATGGCAAGCACAGTGCTGTCAGTTCACATCACATCAGCCAGGTTCCAACGGATACTTCAAAACCATCCCCATATTTGAGGCACTTATCTGGTAAGCCATACTATAAATAGATTTAATTCTTACAGCTTAATTCCTTAATCAGTAGGCAGTATTTATTAACACTGGAAAGATACATTAGATCTTAGCTTTTAAAGACATGCAATACCTATATTAAGGTTATCATTGTTTGGGAGACTATTTCAAATCTGCATCACCCACATAGCTCTGGTTCTGACAAGGCTAAAAACCATGCCATAAGAAAACTGATTGACAGGTTTCATTTTCATTCACATGTCATGTGTAATCTCAGCAGTACATCAGTATCCGCTTGTTATTTCTGATGTCACATATCACACTTTCCGGTTCCAAGCGCTCCATCAGACCCCAAAAGCAAACAACACATAGTGCTAATATACATTCACTTTCTGCTGGTGTACTGAAAAATCATGATCCTAATCTTTATCTTCATAGTGAAATCTCAGATGGCCAGGCAGTGATTTATCTTTCCTGAATCCTTAAAATGTTGGAAAAAAATAAACACTCTGAGCCCAGAGACTATAATGTTTAAAAGCTTAGCTTAAATAAATGAACATAAACATTACTCATAAACACCTGTTGAGATAGAATTCTTATTTGAAACAGAGTAGAGGCTTGGACCCAGAAACAGTATTCAATATATCATGACTTAACAAGCAGATAGAGCAGCGTTTCTCAGAATAAAATGTCCTGTGGTCTGCAGAAATTTCCTCGATTGTCAAAAAAATCTTGCCTAAAACTATGGCAAGTGATAAAGAGTCAAATCAGCAACAGTGCTGATATTGCTAACTAAAACTATTGAAATCATTTTTTCGAAAAAATAAAATAAAATAAAATAGATATATTAAGTAAAACAAAAACTAATGAAGAATACAAAAGCACATAACTAAATTACTAAAACTGTGAAAAATAAAATTAAAAAGAAAACTTAAAATACAAAAATAAAAGCTAAATCAAAATATTAATTGAAAAGCTGAAAAGAAAACACGCAGCCAATTTGCTATGGACTGTCTGAGTCTGAAACTGTGTCATTCAGCAAGCTGGAGCTTTTTTTGACAAGGTAAAAAGGGTGTTGTTTTACATGACCATTGAGGAATTTAAACAAAGTATGTTACAGACATTTTATGAAGACACTATAGAGTCATACCAACGTGGAAAATGGGCATCCAATGTCCCCTTTAAAACTTTATCTGTCCCATTAGTTTTTCAGTGTTTTTATAGGTTTGACATATACATTGTGATTTTTAATGCAAATGGAACCCTGACAAAATGAGGTCTGCTGCTACCCAAGAAAGAAACGTAAACTGAAATGTAATTGTAAAGAGGAAACTGCTGTATCACTCTCAGGCTGTCTGGACATTCCACACACAGTCAATGATCTGTCCTTAACTGAGTGAAACAAAGTCTACAACAAAAGCTGAAGATCCAGGCTCGAGTTCCAGCTCACTTTCTTCTCTCTACTTTCATTCTGGTCCTCCATACATGCTCCGTCTGCCCTGCTCTCCCCTAGAAACACGAGCCCCAGCAGGGGTTGATTTAATCACCGCTAATTAAATAGGAGTAAGTATCCGATGGGTTATTCGATCAGTGCAGAAGTTGTCCCAGGCCGCTAATTGTATCCTCCGCCACAGCCCTTGCATTGAGTTACAGTGTGCTGGAGACTTGGGGAGAGATTTTTAAAGTGTCCCTAGGGGACCATGTAGCTATTAGTAGCTGCTGCAGACAGCTGATTTGTGTTAAGCAGATGGATGTGACCAGTGATCTCCTGTACGATCTGCTGCCGCTTTATTAGGCGTTGAGAGAGCAGAGGACAGCTTGTTAGAACTTGGCTGCTTGCTTACTCTTAATGCAGGTGAATTTTAGTTCTCCGCTGGTCAAGGGCCAGTTTACCCTCACATAACCCTGTGGTCTGGGGAAAAAAAAGAATCTAAAGAAATTGCAGGCAGCACCTGTGTGTAGCACAGACTGACGGGTACAGTTGGACTGGTTGACAAATGTAATGAAATTACTTACCTATAATTATTAACATTACAGCACTCCCCTTAACATTTAAACCTTAGAAAGTTTTTGCATGTTTTTTTAAAGAAGGGCTTGGGAAAAAATGTTCACACAACATTGTTATTGAAGAAATCAAGAAGATCAGTATGTCCAAGCTTTTTACCCTGAAGCAAAATTGCTGGCACAAAACTTTAAAAACATTACAACAGCATTCACACAACAGTAACCATGTAGAGTTCATTGATCTATAAATATCAGAAAGAGCAATGTAGTGGAAAAATAATTGCTTTCAGTTCCACTCTACTCCCTTGGTCCCACTGTGAAAAGTGCTGATTTTGACTGAACGCCTCCTGACTTTCTCTATCACGTTTATAGGTTAATGACAGAGAAAAGGTAATCACAAAAATTCCACATCTTGCACTATTTTTATATTGATTTTCAGAAGTACATTAACTGATTAGTGATAAGAGAGTGTAAGAGGATTAACTCAATATTTAAGTGGGAAAACCTACCCTAAACATTCAAATTTAATTAATTCAAACTAAAGACTTAAATGAACAGCTCTCTCTCCCCACAAAAAAGTAACATAAAATTGGCTAATATGACTCACATGCTATATTTCAGGTCTCATGGTATCATATGATAGTTTTGTCTGAGTGTTTTCACAGCTGGCTTGTTTAGAGCATTTGTCTTGGAACCTGGTGAATTTTCCCCTTTGTTTAGGCATATATGAGCATGGCAATCACGCTTGGATCTGCATCAAAATAATTGTATGAGATTGTATGAGAGTGCCTGAATGAAATATATATATATATATATATATATATATAAACCGGAGCTAACAGTCTCTTAAATGCAGACACTTTTAATTTTGTTCTCTCTCTTTCCTTTCTGAAATAATAGCAGTTTTGGCCTATGATCTGTACTCATTGACAAGATATGTCCATATTTGTACCTCATTAACATCAGCTTCAGCGGGTAATGGCTCATTAAAATTTGCTGTCCAACTTGCACAAAGTCTAGTTTGTCTGCAGAGCCTATTGACAGATGACACATGGACACATGGAGATCGATGACTATTTGAACGTCTGTTCATTGCTACTATCGAGCTGATACAAGCTAAGTGTTAAAGTTCAGTCAAAGAACTCAAAAGCAGCACATACTATAGTCTTTTGAAATCTGTCCATTGAAGGTGGCGGTTCCCTATACAGTAATCGTATACTAATCACCTTCATTACTGCAATTCTCTGCCAGTGTCCTCACCTCAGTAGCTTGTCTAATGATGTATACAATTACTGTGATCATATAGAATATCAATAAAACATACACAGCATTCAATATCATTTAATTCTAACCATATAACATAGCCGATGGCTACGATTTTGCATTCTCTGACTCTCGCATAAACATTTAGATGTGCATTTGGTCTCCTGCGGTGAGAGCTTTGTTGGTCTGTTTGGAAGCTGTCTAAAGAACATGTAACATCTGCAAAAACCACAGGCATCATAGACTTTCTTTGCCCAGCCGAGAGCACAAAAAGGCTGATCCCAGCAACATTCACAAAACCTTGTGTTTGTGAACCCCTCTCGTTGTGTGAATAGCCCATCAAACACAGCAATAAAGCAGAAGCCTGCTTTATCCTACTGAGAGAAGCAGAGCAGACAGACTATCATCTCAGCGAGACTCATCTCAGAAGATGGCTGAAGTTCAGAGTTGATTTAGACTTTCTTGAACTTTCTTGTTTGTTTCTTGAATTTAATTGGCCTTCATTTAAAACCCGCCCCATTGTTAAATCCAAGCTTGAACACACACAGGATCACCTATTAACTCAAAGTGACAATGCACTACAAAACCATATGGATCAAAACATTTCACACACACCAAGCTATTATCTCCTTGCGATTAAACGCTGGATTGACGTGCTACAACCCTTGAGTATTCACCATGCTAACAAACATACTATAAAGGATGTTTTCTAACCTGGGGTTGCCAGAGCACTTCCAGGAGTCTGCAATACACTTGATTTCAGGGGAACTAGTTTTGATTTCACTCATAGCCACAATAAAACAAAAAACAGTCCAAGAGTGCACATCAATTAGGCCAAAAAGGCTCAATGTGGGTGCTCCACCACACAAGAATAGGGACGAAAACATCAAAGTAGGCACACCACAGCTCCAGAGATATAGAAGTATTTAATTATGTTCTCACCACAGGTGACGTTTCGAGCTTAAACGCTCTTCATCACCTCCTCTGGAGCTGTGGTGTGCCTACTCATAGCCACAATCAAATAAACTCAGCTATAAACAAATGAAAATCCATGCAATAAAAGTTACTTTAGTTGACAAAGAGGTGTTTCTGCGTACATATGTGTCAGACAGGTGTCTTTTGACATGTCTTGCTGTTTTTAGCATCTTCCGCAATGAACGACACATTTTCATTCAATTGTACTCCTATTTTTAAATGCAAGAGCACATCCTACATGAACATTCCCTTAAAAAAATCTCTGCTATATACCACCTATGATACAAATCCTGTCATACTGAAGTGCACACTGAAATTCTATAGCAATCACAACAGAAATAACACTCCATGGCAGAAAATGTGATACATTAATAATAGCCAAACTGTCCAAAGATGCAGTTTGCTTCTAATTGCTTCTAATTCAAATATATATACTTTGATTTCAAAAGAAATTTGCATCAAGTTCAAATTATTCAATTAAACGTTTGTATAAAGGGAAGCATAAAATGAAGTGCTTTTAATGGTTGGGGATCTTGAAGCATATTATTGTAAAAAAAAAAAAAAAAAAAGGTTGAGGAACGACTAGAACTTTTTAAAAAAAAAAAAGTTAAAGAAGAATTAACAGAAAAAAGGTTTGACACCCTGATCTTTTCAAAGAATTGTTAAGGGCAAGTCATTTATGAACACATTACAGAGGTGTCATTTGTAAAATAAATAAATAAAAATAAAAAGAATATGATGAGATACTCACATCATCTGTTCTGAGCTTCTTAGCTGGACATCCCCCGTCTACTGGATGCAACATGTAATACAGACGCACTTTGTTTGCATGTTTCCGGCTCTGAAAAAGAAGAATGGGGAGGGGAAAAAATATTATTTAAATAAGAGTTTATTATTTTTGTATGCAATCAGATGATTCTGCAATATTATAAGAGAATAAGATGATGTAATAAATCTGTACCTTTATTAACCTTTTAATTTTTATATTTTAGGGTTTGTCTATTTAAGTTTACAGTCCTGAGACAGACTAGAAAATGTATTAATTGTGAAGAAAAGTATACAAAATTACCAAAAAAAAGACGCGCACTGGAGCAGGAAGTGAGTGAGAAGTGAATGGCAGTGCCCGTCTCATGCACAGGCCAATAAATAATTACTGTGGTTGGCGTTAAGTGAGTGTGGAGCCACAAATCACAAACCCATCAATTACTTGGGTTTGACGGCACAGCTTTCTGAGAGTGGGCCAAATCAATTCACTGCTCAGTTTACCTGAAAATGATGTTGTTTGACAAGAGGGTAATTGAACTTCATCCTCAACACAAAGGAATAATCTGCATTGAAAGCCACTCATTTCCTCTTGAAGAAGTGAAAGATTTTCTGTCTGTTTTCTTGGACTTTCAAAAAATGACACATGGACCTGGATGAAACAGACCTGACTGACTACAGATGAATGTGGTTCAAAAATATGATCTGTCATCTTGTGTTTGAAGATTGCCTGAGAGAATCTTATTAGCCTGGTCCTCCTATTTCTCCCCTCAAGAGAGTAAATATGAAATGAGTCAGAGAAAGATCGAAAGGGACAGATGGAACTCAAGATTTATTGAGAATCCTGCTGCTTCAGCACCTGAAGTGTGTGCAAATATAAACATATTTCTCTTCAACCTCTTCAGCAACAATTCTATCCATAATTTCTCAGTTTCCTATAACACTAGCATGCAATAAATATGCAAATTTGTCTATATATCTATTCTTGCTTGTCAGTCTGTAATAGTCAGGTGCTATCAATTGATTTTCTATTAATAAATAATTAAATAAGACACTTTATAGTATATATTTATATTACATATTTATATGAACTGCAGTATTTAATTTTTTTTTTTTAAATAGCACTGTTTTTATTTGGGGCAGTCGTGGCCTAATGGATAGAGACTCAGACTTGTAACCCAAAGGTCGCGGGTTTGAGTCTCAGGTCTGGCAGGGATTGTAGGTGGGGGGGAGTGAATGTCCAGCGCTCTCTCCACCCTCAATACCACGACTGAGGTGAGACCCTTGAGCAAGGCACCGAACCCCAACTGCTCCCCGGGCACCGCAGCATTGGTTGCCCACTGCTCCAGGTGTGTGTTCACAGTGTGTTTGTGTGTGTGTTCACTTCTCACTGCTGTGTGTGTGCACTTGGATGGGTTAAATGCAGAGCACAAATTCTGAGTATGGGTCACCATACTTGGCCACACGTCACGTCCTCCTTCCTTAAATTGTCAGGCCAAGCACTTTAATATAATATTTGCATAAATACATATTACACATGCATGTGTGTGAATCATGTTTGAGATTAACTGCATTAACCCCAAAGAAATCATCAGATGTAATCACAATTAATTTGTTTAATTATAAATAAACAGACACTCCACAGCCACAGTCCTGAGCAACAAACAGTGGACTTGAATTTGAATAAATGACACTTGTGGACTAATTTGACCCAAAGTTTACTGTTAAGTACTCTTGACTCCATGGAGTCTTGGGTATGGTTATTACATGGAGGTAGACAAAACTAGTCTCAAAGGGTTAGGTAAACTCAGATTGGGGATGAAACTGTCACAGCAATAGATTTAGAGGGCCATAATTTAGCTCTAAGCACAAAAAGCCCATGATGTTCCAAACCCCATGTCATTTGGCCAGAGGAAAACATCGAGCTCTACTCATGGGTAAGCACAGGGGGAAAATAACTGGCAAATAGAGAAAGCTTTCAAGACTCATTACTGTAAAAGGACCCACACTCCACTGGTAAAGGACTGTTTACTGAGACATGTCTTCTTCAGGATTTACTTTGTGTTTTCAAAAGTGAGTTAAAGAGTAGATGACCCTGTCAATACAGAGGGCAGGATTACTGCATTCAAGTTTATTCACTTGAAACAGACTCAAGTTTACCTACAACATCATTTTATCTTTTTTCAAACCAATGTAAAGATGATGCTGCAGCTTTTGAAACCCTTGTTGCTAATTGACTTTTTTAAACAAGTAGTGTAAGTAGGGCTTTTTAATGGATTCATCAAGGAAAAAGCAGATTTTGCCACCTTTAGAGCTACTGTAACAACAGCATGTGTGCCATAAGGACGCACAAATTAAAACCACTCAAAGACTGTTTGGTGGCACGAAGACAGTTCACTTCCATGCTGAGACACATTTTAGAGGAACCCAGACGGCAACCGAGCACGGAGTTAAATTTTGTCTAATAGCTTTTCAAAAGGAAAAAATGTTTATAAGGAAAAGACGACTTTATTCAACACATTAAATCCTGTTCATGCTGTGAGCTGCTCATATGTTTTCTGGGGTTTGTCAATACTGGTTTACTGCATGGCTAGCTAGTTTGGCAGAGATTTGAATCCTAGAACTAACCAACGGGATAATGATTATGCACATTTCAAAAATCAAATTAGCCACTCAAATAAAAATACCGGTCACACTTTATTTTAAGGTCCTATTCTCATTATTAACTAACTATTAAATATGACTTTTGCCTCAATAAACTCCTAATTACTGATTATTAATAGTTAAGTAGGATTAAGGATGTAGAATATGGTCATGCATTATAAGTACTAATAAACAGCCAAAATGCATGCTAATAAGCAACTAGTTAATAGAGAATTGGTCCCTATACTAAAGTGTTACCAAAATACCAATGCATTTACAACATCTTCAAGTTCCACTTCTAATAGTATAACAAGATATTTAAAAAATGTGTAAAAGGTGTAAAAATCCAACAGATGGTGCTGAAAAATAAATTTTCCAGCTATAAATTTTAATTAGTCATTTGCATCAAATAAACTGGGTTATCAACATGCCACAGATCCACTGCATATTCTATTCCAAGGCACTATATGCATCCTCACTATTTGGCCTCCGGTTGCTTAGTCACTAGAACATGTTCAGACCCAGTTTTGCAAGCAGGAGGACTATCACTGAATGCCAGGAAATTGAGTGGGATTTCAGAATGACGCCAAAACCTCCTTGCACAGTATTCACTATGCTGACGGAAGATTTGTAGACAAAATCACAGCACCTCTGTAGATTACAAAAGAAAAAAACTAGGACAGGCTATTAGAGCTTGTTTTTGTCAATTATTTTGTGAAAACTTTTCAAACAAACCTCCAAACATATTTTAACATGAGCTCTTTTCAGCAAAGCATTAAAAGACATGAATTTTGTTATTATTAAAAGGATAAAATACTGAAAATTACCACTGAAAAAAACAGCCTTGAAATATGAACTGACAAAATGCCATTAGTGTGAATACAAGACAAACCAAATACTTCTTTACTGGTAGTAAAAATTCTGAGCATCAAACAGAAAGACGTGACTTGACATTCTGAAAATGTGCTGCATGGTGAATCTAAATGGGGATAAAAGTGTGGAAAAGTGAGTTCATTAGCAATCAGTCTTTGTCTTGAGTATGAAAGACTTTCTGTTATACCCAAGGACTCTTCACATGATATGTTTTCATGTTTTTTTCTGACAGGCCCTCATCCATATTTCATCAGAGATTCACAAGCCTTTGTTCTGTCCATTAACACCATCTTCTTCCAATTTGTTTGCCGCTCCTCCCCACTTCTAAGAGCTAAAGAAAGTATCAGCAGAGACAGTGGAGAATTATGCTACGGCTTCAGTTTTTCCAGATAATCTGTAAGATCCTCAAAGCATAAAAATCCACTGCAACAAGACTTAAATCCATCAAAAGCTTTCTTCAACGGATGTTTTGTGCTTTGTGCTTTCAATACGGTATTATGTTAGCTCTTTGGGAATTTCATGCCAATTAAAAATACGAACAAACAATCTTTACACTCATAAGAAAAAAAAAAGCATTACCAAAGGTCTAATACAAAAATTATTGTATTTTGTGTGCCATTTTTGCTCTTTATCTAAATATATATGGCCATTTAACTTCACACTGCAAACAGTGAATCCTCCACTGTTATGGCTGGTTTGACCTCACTCTTACTGTCATTAGTGACAGAAACAAACCTGTAAAGTCACCGCTCTGACAATGAATCAACAGAAGAACATTTCTGGGGCAATTATCCTTACTGGATTTTGTGCATGAAAAGTTATATATTGCCTTTACTGCAACTGAGTGCTGGATGCAGTCATGACAAAACACAGACAAAATAAGCATTAAGACACTGAACAATGTAACTGCATAACCCTGCAGAAAAATGCAGAAAAACTCTCAAGAAAATGATGTGAACTCTTCTGTATATTCCAGAAAGCAAGTTGTCAAGGTTGGCTGGGCAAACTTTCTTTATATAACTGCCCTTGTTCTTAACTATGAAAGAAAAAAATAGTCAAATCAGCTGACAATGGATTCATTATTTTGTAACTGTACAATATGAGCTAATAAGAACTACAATTACTGGTGCCTTTTTCATATGAAAAACAAATTTTATGTTGCATTTGAAAGAGATGCTGGGATGAGAATCACGTTGCTTGGTTGGCCTCATGCATCCCCACTTTATTCTAACTTGTTTTAATTAGCACTATCTTAAGAAGCGTCTTACAGAGAAATGATTTCTTCTCTTTATACGACTCTAACTGTTAGGCCAACAAGAACATCCCGATTAAGCCAACTGTACAGGAGCTAATTGAGGAAGCCAAATTTAGAGCCATATTTAAAGACATTACTGATCCTCACTTAGATAATAACAGAGTAGATGTGTTTAATAGAGCTGTGCTGAATCAAAGTCAGACTTCTCACAGCTCAAGGACAAGTTTAGCTCACAATACAAAATTCACATGAGTAAGGCAGCCTATATCCAACAGCATGAGGCCATTTAACCTATAACATTTTGCCTGACTGATTTATTTGTTTGTTTTTGATCACACTTACTCTTACTCTTTTGTGGAAGCTGATTTCCACCAGAATTAAGAAATAAAGTCACACTGCAAGATATCAAGTCACAATTTGGGTCACTATTACAATATTTTTTATACTCTGCAGCAGAAGGCGGCTTACAGGCTTATTTATACATACATAATTAATAAATATAGTACTGCTCAAAGTTTCAGGGTTGGTTACATTTTTTAATGTTTCTGAATATTTCTGAAGTCCGCATTTGATTGAAAATACAGTAAAAACAGAAACTTTTAATATGCATTATTTAAAATAACTGTTTTCTGTTTTAATATTTTTAAAATGTCATTTATTTCTGTGATGGCAATAATGCAATAATTTCAACAGCCATTACTCCATTATTCAGTGATCCTTCAGCAATCATTCTAATATGCTGATTTGGTTCTCAATATACATTTTTTATTATTATTTATTATTATTTTATTTTATTATGTTGAAAACAGTTATGCTGCTGAATATTACTGTGAAAACAATGATACATTTTTCTTGCTCTTGTGCCATTTTTTCCAGAATTCTGAATCAAAAGTTCAAAAGAACAGCATTGATATAATAAATCCGTTCAAAAGTTTGATTTAAAAGATCACAGGGAAAAAATCAATGATTTTTCAGTCAATGATTCACTCTTATAATTTTTTCCCCATTTTCTGTCCTAATTTTACAGGAAAATTAACATTAATTCTGAATGTATTAAACATGGTAAAATGTGTTAAAAAGAAATTAGGTTAAACATTGACATTGTCATGACAATTCACAAAGGTCTAGTTTTTTGTTGAATTGGGGGGGGGGGGAAATCAATCAATTTCCAAGCAATAGTTGTGACTGATTCCTATAAAAGCAGAATTACTTATACAGTTCACCTGTGATATTGTCCTTTAGTCAGTGTGAGTCAGGAGTCTCATTAGAAACAAACTCACATAGACCATTCTTGTAGAGGAGGGTCCAGGACAATGAGAGGGTGGTTTGTCCTTGAACGCTGATAATATCACCATGACCAAGCGTAAATAAAAGCCTGTAGTCTTCCCGCTCTCTGCTATGCCGCTTATACATATGTAAGATTAGAGAATTCTGATTGGAATTGCATGGAGGAAACACATAAGCCAAGGGCACACAAACAGATAGAAAGAGAGCGGGACAACAAAAAGAAACCAAATAGCATAACGCGCCAGAGAGATTACACTCAACAGGAGACACAAGCCACAGACCTAGCTTACTGCTTAAAAGACACCAGATAACTTCTGTTTGCTTTTGGTAATGTCAGTAACGGAAATGTAGAAAAAAGTCACCTTGAAGCATGGTCTTAGCAATCATAACAGCACAGCAATATGCCTGGCTTTAACATTAAGAAGATGTTTGCCTGGAGCTCAACAATAACATTTACAGTATCACACCTGTACTTGTGATAGTCTCACAGTCTTACATGAAAAGGTATGGAATAACCTTGAACACATAAATAGAGAGCCTGGATCTGTGCCTTGAGGACTATAAAATGAAACCCAACGCTGGAAGTGCTATTCCTGTCCATGATTGTCTTTCTGCATTATTAATGTACCTTTTAATACAGCTGCTGTTAAACTGTTCAGTTCAAATGTCTGGATTTTCTCTCTCCACCATTCTCTCAGTCTTTGATGTTTCAGGAGTGAGGATTAAAAGCTCATCGTGGAGGAAAAATTGTGCCCTCAGCATAATTTCTAAAACCATGACCTGAGCGCTAAAGCCTCTGTAGATGTTACAGCCTCTACAGTTCAGATCCCTTCCCAATAAAATGAACTTCAGGGCATTTTTAATGAAAACATAAATTATTTTGTTTTTACATTAAATCAAATGCCAAAATTGCGACAAAGCCCCTCATTAGTTCAAGAAATCACATTGTAAGTTTCTTCTGAATGACAGGAAGTATTGCGTATACTATGTAAGGATTCCAAGTACAGAATTTAGTAAATGAACCATGTAAACAAAATGAAAGTTTTTGTCAATTGTATTACGTTTCAGTTTATTGAGTACCATAAGAGTGTATGGTTTATATTGAATTTCATAAGCATGCTGTTACTCCATACTTCATGATAATTTTTTTTTTCTTTTCTTTTCAAACATAATTTCTCTTTTGCTGCCACTGTAAAAATTGAGCATCACAGATGATAGGCTGCAGATAAACAGCGACTGTCCACTTCTTTTGTATATTCCCTAGCGCTTTTCAAAGTCTTTCATAAATACTCTAATAAAATGCTTAATTAATAAATTGAGAGTTCAATCCAAAGTGAAATCTGAACTCTAATCACTAATGTTTTGGTAACATTTTACTTAAAGCCTTTATGTATAATGCATTATAAAGGGTTATTAAAGGGTATAATGCATTATAATTATTAATAATGTGCATTGTAATACATTATATCTTGTTGTTAATAATTGTAACCGAATTTAAAATGCATAGTGTAACAATGAATTGATAAGAGTTACAATGTATTAACTGTGGTTACAATTATTGTACAATGCATTATAAAACTATTTTTATAATGCATTATACATAAAGGCTTTAAGTGAAGTGTTACCATTGTTTTCTCTGATCAGCAGTCTGTGGATATTTGAGCTCACATCCGATACACTTTGGAGTTTGTCTGAGGTGAGACGGAGCAAGAGAGACAAAAACTCTCCTCCACAAATCTGGGTCTCCACAAAAAATTACTGTGCCCACTGCATGTCTTTCCACATTAGGAGCATGACAGCATTTTTCATTTAATGCCTGTGGAGGTTTGCAAAATTTAAGCAAAAATCAGCAAAAAGATTTTAGCTTTTTAGCAGCTTTTAGTAATTTACCCAGCAGCCTCAGATGCACCACAGATAGCCTTTTTACACTGAATAGACTAAATTAGTGATGCACCAAAACAGAAATTTAATTATTTATTTAGCCAAAAACTGAAAACAAAAATAAAATTTTGGGTCATTTAACTCTTCAGGGTGTTGTTCACAGGTGATTAACCAGTCATATGTAAAAAAAATAAAATAAAAATAAAAAATTTCAGCAACAAGCCACCTCTCGATATTTCAGCCAACCAAGACACTCTTGCCTCACTTTTGGTCATCATGAAATACATCCACACTGCTGACATAATTACTTGTTGTAGCTTATCCACGTTTTGTGTAGCTGACAGTCAAAACACATCACTGACAAAGCGGCAACTGTTTCTGTCAATGATTTACCCTCCAAAAATATTTCAGGCAAATCAAAAACTTTTTTTTCCAGCTGAATATTTTCAGCTGATGAAATTTCAGTGCACCATTAACTTAAGTGCTGAGTGCCAGAGCTTAGCTTGATATGACAGAAGTTAAGATTCAATGCAATCAATTGACATTTGTAAACTGAATCATTTTAGATAGAAAGCGAAAATAAAGTGGTCTTTTGTTCAAGACCAGTAGCTCTTAGATATCCACAGGAAGCCAGTTTTTCTGGTCCACTACTGTCTACTATTGAAATGCATGCAGATTGGCCATTGGCAGGGGACAAAGTGGCTCAATAGGCCTGCATCACTCAGTCCACATGGGACAGTCCAGCCATTAACACGCTCGGCACGGACAAACAAAACAAACCCAGAATTAACAGTTTACACTGACCAGCACACTACCTTCCTCTTGTTCTCCATGCCTGCCTGGGCAAATACATTATGTTCCCATTTGGGCCTGTTCAGG
This sequence comes from Tor tambroides, assembly GCA_021397915.2. Classification (NCBI taxonomy): domain Eukaryota; kingdom Metazoa; phylum Chordata; class Actinopteri; order Cypriniformes; family Cyprinidae; genus Tor; species Tor tambroides. Next base: position 19,100 of record JAFVLL020029847.1, read on the forward strand.
TTACAGCTCTGTTGACGAGCGGTCATATAACTCACCGTTCAATGACCACAGGGAAACACTCTGTAATACAGCTATGCTGCAACTGTATTCCTCACAACACAGATCAGAGGACATGCACACAACCTCTTATGAGTAGAAGATGTCCAGAAAGCAGGGTAGTAGTTATATTTTTTGCTACATTTACTAGTTGTCACTGTGTCCTTGCAGACACTTAACCTCTGATTGCTCCAGAGGGATTGTCCCTATAAGTACACTTTGGATAAAAACATCTAAAATGACTAACATCAAACAAAAGGGCATAGAGAGATTTGTACGTACAAGCAGACACGACAGAAAGCAGGTCTCACCTCATAATGTGCCACTCTCTGTGACTCTGAGATGAGCTGAGCGCTGCACACTTTGCAGTAACTGTCTGTGAAAAGGCCTTGATCCACCTCTGTTGACTTCATCTGAACAAAAAAAAAAACATTATTATATTTCAGCACTTTATTATACACTTCCACTTGCACTAAACACTATGAATTTGAAAATGACAGAAGTCGATTATTAGCTATTTTAGACGTACTTTTGGGAAAAAACAGTGTCATGAAAACATGTGTCACATGAATTATTCATGAAGACATGATGTTTCTGTCACTTTAATTATTTCAGCGTGCGTCACACATATTAAAACACCGAAGCAGCATGAGGACATGACATGCCTCTATTGGAGCTGCAGTTCACTCCCAGAACGGCTTATAAACAGACTGCAGGGGTTTTAGAGCAACAGATAAAAACCTTCATATGACAAAAAATATAACTAAATGCATTTAAATGGCAATTCACTGCAAAGCACAAAAAAATACATGTACATAAAGTTAACTTTAAATACCATGTGCTTTGTGGATGATAAGTGAACAAGTCAAGGGCCTTAAATTCCCATATTAGTTATTTGATGGTTGCAGCCAGATACAGGTGGAGGAAAAAAGTAATAAAGAGATAAAGGAACAGTAGGAAACATTTTGCAATAACTAGAAATACTCTCAGATTATAAGTTTTACTTTGGCAAATGCAAAGCTGCACTTAGATTTAAATTTTTTATACAGTTTATTTGTGTGTCCTGGGTAATGAGGAAACGGATCACTCTGTTGTTGCCCTTTGCACATTCTGCCTTATAGACCAATTAGAGAGTGTCTTTATTACTGCCAATTACTAACAGCTGCACTGATGTGAAGACAAGGTTTTAAAAGCCTACAGACTGTGTTTAAAAGCAGCTGCCATGCTGCACAATTGATTATTTATTTAACAGACAGCAGATTTGTATGAAGGCAGCTCCTAAGGAAACTGGTCTCAGGCCAAAGAGAGGTGTAATACCTGGAGAGAGCTGTCCGAGAGCTGTCTGTCTCAAAGGCACATGTGGAAGGATGCAGCATACTTGCTGCCATCTTTGCTCAAGGGCACACAGTTGGCTTACACACGTCTTCCCACACACAAAGGATGGTCGGATATTATATATCAGTGCTGGCATAAAAAATATCCAGACAACAATGAATACATCGGATTCAGACATGCTTTGATGCCTTTCGAGCTCAATGTACTGTCTGCAAAGGACACTGTCTGCTTTACTTTCTGGACAAGCAAGAGTTGTTGCTGTTGAGTGCTGGTGGATTGAGCAGCTGGCATCTTTGATGTGTTTCCCTAATCCTTTTTTTTTCTCCAATATATATTTTTAATCTTTTTGTTTTCTTTCTGTCTGCTTTATCACACACACCCCTGCTAGAATGCAAAAAATGTAACCGAACCCCAAAAATAAAAACATAAAAAGTAGCTGCCTGCAATCATTACCAAAATGGCAATCAGGTGAACTGGATTGCCATTTTGGTAATGATTGCAGGCAGCTGCTTTTTATGTAACCATACATATTATGTATGTATGTAATCATACATAAGTATATGTGACCCTGGATCACAAAACCAGTCAAAAGGGTCAATTTTTTGAAATTGAGATTTATACATCATGTTATGATAGGACAATATTTGGCCGAGATACAACTATTTGAAAATCTGGAATCTGAGGGTGCAAAAAAATCTAAATATTGAGAAAATCACCTTTAAAGTTGTCCAAATGAAGTTCTTAGCAATGCATATTACTAATCAAAAATGAAGTTTTGATATATTTACGGTAGGAAACTTACAAAATATCTTCGTGGAACATGATCTTTACTTAATATTCTAATGATTTCTGTCATAAAAGAAAAATCAATAATTTTGACCCATACAATGTATTTTTGACTTGCTACAAATATACCCATGCTACTTAAGGTTTTGTGGTCCAGGGTCACATATAAAAATACAGCTGCTTGAAGTTTACTTGAAGGCGAGATGAAACAGAAATAGCAACAGATCTTTTCTTCTGTATTGTGAGTGAAATAAATGATTAAAATGTAAAAAAGAAAAAAAAGCAGGCAGATCTGAATGCAGCTGATTGTACGAAAGGTACATGTTTAAGGCAACCTGATCTCATGACGAAAACGTACCTCTGGGAACCTCTGGGAAATACGTACTGCCACGTACATTTCGTGACCTATTCGATGTGAAATGTCCAGTGAGTGGCGCTAAAAAAGTGTTTGGTTTTTCCCTGGAACAGATGAACGTACATATGGTATGTTTTATGTGACGTTGGTTTTGTAGGTGTCACCACAGTTCTGACTTGAAATGTCCATTGAGCGGCGCTATAAGTCTAATGCTCCGTGATGTTTTAAAATAACGTACCATCTGGACTACACCTAAACTTACCCGATAGTATGAACAAAAAGCGAATGTGACATAAAAACGCAATCGCAAGAATGCCGTTTTAGCTTGTTTTTCAATCTCTCATCTTTCATCATGAGTCATGTTTTTCACGGGATTCATACCCAAGGATTCCACATCCTAAGTCCAGTTCCGTGCCGGCTGAGCTACCAAACAAACTTGTTACATCCGGAAAATGAAACATATGGAGCTGTAATCATAACTGTGTACGAAAATGATTACAAGTGCTCGAAGTTTTACCGCATCTAGTGTTAATTTTTGTTGGAAACTGCAGTGATATGTACTTATTGGTACATATTTCTCATTTCGCGAAAAAGTTCCAACAGGTACGTTTTCATCATGAGATAGGTTTAAGCAGACTAAATGAAAGTTCAGCATGTGCTACCAGGGATAAGTCTGTTGTTTCACCAGAAAATCAAGGTATGATATTTTGATTAAAAATTACAAGGTCAAAACAAATTTTAAAAAATAAGACTCATTCACAATTAGATCAATAACATGCATTTAAAAAGATGGGTGAATTTTTATGCCAACAGATTAAGACACTGGGATTTTTATATTTTTAGCATGGCCTGATTTGCAAATGCTAATGACTGCAACTTCTCGAAGACAGAATAAATAAACATACTGAATAGTTTCCAAATAGAGTCGGTTTGTTACGCTAATTCATGCATATCTATCACACCATTACCATATTCAAGCTATTTAAATTAAATTATTATAATCTTTCATTCAGTGGCTCAAATCTATCCCAGGCTGTTGCTAATCTAGATATTTTCTAAATCTGATCTGATTTAGAGCTCAGGTAAATCTTCAATAGTGCTCAGTTGCACTTTCTAAATTTTTACTCTCAGATTATGATACTCTGTTCTCATACTTTGAGGGACATGTTGAAAGTACTTTGCTGTTGTAATTTGAGGTGCATCTGCAAAACCATACACCAACATTAAGAATACTGTGCATGGTTTTTCAGCTTCCTTTTGTTTGTGGCCTCAGTTTACCCATCGTCAGAGAAAAGGCAACCTTCTCCAGTGAAGGACTGTAGACGTGCTGAATTCAGACAACAAGTTTGTACAGGCGTGCCAGCAGCATAAGTTTGCAGAGATGAAGATAAAAAAACTATAAAAGATAACCAGAGCTGCTGCAGACTAGGGGAGGAACGGACAGAGGGAATGAAAAGAGAATAAATAGAAAGAGGGAGAGGAGCTCACTCTCCCTCTCTGAGGAAACCGTGCATAAATTCAGCAGAACAAAATAGGCAAAATGCCATCACTGGAAGCTCCATCGCTCTGATGAACACACACACACACACACACCACACACATCTAAAAAACAATTGCATTATTAATCAGTCTGAGGCCTGCTTAGAGAGAGGAATGGGGCTGACAGAGTTGAAGAGTTTTCCCCCTTACTTATTTGCCATGAGAATGTGATTAAAAGGCAACATAATACAAATTTTGCCTATTTCCTTTCTTAATAAAATGTCTCTGGCTTTAGTGTGCACAGTTTATCAGTGCATGTTATTCAAAAGCTTTTTTCATAATCTTTAATCAAAAACTTTCTTTGCCTCAGCTGCTGTCAAACAACATGGATCACAGAATAAAATGCAAAAAGCACTATACTAATAAAAATAACTTGACTCAAACCCATCTGCTGATAAAAACAAGAAAGTCTACAGTAGATTTTCAGACTGCAAAGGACCTTAAAACTTGCATGTAAAACTTTTATAGAAAGTTCAAAGGAAAATCATGTATCTAAAACTAGATTTTTTTTTTTTTTTGTAAAAAAGCAGTACAACTTTTTCCAACATTAAACTATTTTTTTGAGCAACAAATCAATAAGAATGATTGCTAATTATAAGAATAGTATTAAAAAACCATAACAACAATAATATATTATATATAATATACATTGGACACTAGTGTATGTTTTATTACATTTTCCACTGAACTGAATTTGTAAATGCTTTTCCATGCAGTCTTTACACAAATCATCATCTAAAGACTACCCTAGTGTAAAATAAAAATATACTAAAATGTATTTGAAATACATTTATTTCATGCTAAGTATACTAAAAAGTACTTTTAGTATCCTAAACATCTGTACATAAAGTCTGCTAAATTGGAACAACTAATTTTGTACTTAATGCACTTTAATTCTGCGGAGGTAGTGCTGAAGTACAACTAAAAATATAGTTAAGTATATTTGATTGTGCTAAAGTGGAACTATAGCAAGTATACTTCAGGTACACTTTAAATATCTTGCATTTAAAGACCGATATTATTTAAAGATCCTGATAATCCTCATCAACAGTGACATTAAAACACATTTTAGGCTTAATATCACGAAATGTGCATTGTGCACAAGTAGTACTCCAAATAAAGTTTTATTCTAATTTTTTCTATCAGTAAGTCTCGAGTGATATGCCAGTAAATATGTTAATACACTGAACAAAATTATAAATGCAACACTTTTGTTTTTGCCCCCATTTTTCATAAGCTGAACTCAAAGATCTAAGACTTTTTCTATGTACACAAAAGGCCTATTTCTCTCAAATATTGTTCACAAATCTGTCTAAATCTGTGTTAGTGAGCACTTCTCCTTTACCGAGATAATCCATCCACCTCACAGGTGTGGCATATCAAGATGCTGATTAGACAGCATGATTATTGCACAGGTGTGCCTTAGGCTGGCCACAATAAAAGGCCACTCTAAAATGTGCAGTTTTATCACACAGCACAATGCCACAGATGTCGCAAATTTTGAGGGAGTGTGCAATTGGCATGCTGACTGCAGGAATGTCCACCAGAGCTGTTGCCCGTGAATTGAATGTTCATTTCTCTACCATAAGCCGTCTCCAAAGGCGTTTCAGAGAATTTGGCAGTACATCCAACCGGCCTCACAACCGCAGACCACGTGTAACCACACCAGCCCAGGACCACCACATCCAGCATCCTCACCTCAAAGATCGTCTGAGACCAGCCACCCGGACAGCTGCTGCAACAATCGGTTTGCATAACCAAAGAATTTCTGCACAAACTGTCAGAAACCGTCTCAGGGAAGCTCATCTGCATGCTCGTCGTCCTCATCGGGGTCTCGACCTGACTGCAGTTCGTCGTTGTAACCGACTTGAGTGGGCAAATGCTCACATTCGATGGCGTCTGGCACTTTGGAGAGGTGTTCTCTTCATGGATGAATCCCGGTTTTCACTGTACAGGGCAGATGGCAGACAGCGTGTATGGCGTCGTGTGGGTGAGCGGTTTGCTGATGTCAACGTTGTGGATCGAGTGGCCCATGGTGGCGGTGGGGTTATGGTATGGGCAGGCGTATGTTATGGACAACGAACACAGGTGCATTTTATTGATGGCATTTTGAATGCACGGAGATACCGTGACAAGATCCTGAGGCCCATTGTTGTGCCTGAGGCTCATTCATCCACGACCATCACCTCATGTTGCAGCATGATAATGCACGGCCCCATGTTGCAAGGATCTGTACACAATTCCTGGAAGCTGAAAACATCCCAGTTCTTGCATGGCCAGCATCACCGGACATGTCACCCATTGAGCATGTTTGGGATGCTCTGGATCGGCGTATACAACAGCGTGTTCCAGTTCCTGCCAATATCCAGCAACTTCGCACAGCCATTGAAGAGGAGTGGACCAACATTCCACAGGCCACAATCAACAACCTGATCAACTCTATGCGAAGGAGATGTGTTGCACTGTGTGAGGCAAATGGTAGTCACACCAGATACTGACTGGTTTTCGGACCCCCTCCCAATACAGTAAAACTGCACATTTTAGAGTGGTCTTTTATTGTGGACAGCCTAAGGCACACCTGTGCAATAATCATGCTGTCTAATCAGCATCTTGATATGCCACACCTGTGAGGTGGATGGATTATCTCGGCAAAGGAGAAGTGCTCACTAACACAGATTTAGACAGATTTGTGAAGAATATTTGAGAGAAATAGGCCTTTTGTGTACATAGAAAAAGTCTTAGATCTTTGAGTTCAGCTCATGAAAAATGGGGGCAAAAACAAAAGTGTTGCGTTTATAATTTTGTTCAGTGTAGATTTGAACTATACTTAGTATGAAATAAATGTATTTTAAATATCTTACTGTTTTACTAGGGCATGCAGTGCCGAGTGAACAGATCTTACGGTCCATCACTTAAACTCCCAAACCACACACGACTGCACTGAGCCTAAGAGGACAAAATATTATTTAGAGAAATACTGTGCATGTGTGTCCACAGTGAGGAGCATGCATGTGGGATGCAGCAGGAAGTGCAGAGAGGACAGTGCAGTGGGCGGCCCTGACAAATGTTCTGACTGTCAAAGGTGTGCTGTAATCAGTGAGGGGAGGTACTGAGCTGGACGCCAGCTGCTTCAAGGTCTTCTACTGTCACTTCAGCTGAAGAAAGTCCCAACACTGCAGAAACACTTTCAGATCTCACTCGCTCTTTAAAACCGCAGGAAATCACTGTCGGTCCACTCACAAACTTCATTCCAGCTTGGTGCTTTGGATTCTTTGACCTCGACCCTAAGGCCAAAAAGTGATATTCAGAACAACAGCTCACTTACTCATGTGATACTGCTTAAGTATATTTCATTTGGCTATTTTTCCAGTGACTTAAAATAGGCTAAAAAGGATGTAGCCAAACACGGCAGCATATTAGCCAAGTCAGTACGTTTCCAATCTCTGCTGGTGCTTTAACAAGCATGCAAACACATCAGTGCTGGTTGCTGAGTAATGTCCTCATGTCCTACTTGAGCTCATTAGCATTCTGAGGCAAACGCATCCCAATGCACAGAGAAAAGCAACTGGAATCACAGGGAGAGTGTCTGTGTGTCCTCTATACTAATAAGACAAATTACCATAGGCAGCAGGTAGCTGCGGAAAAGCAACTTTTATGGTTTTGTATTAGATTACCTTAATGCATATAAATAAATAAATAAATAAATAACCAAAAAATGATATAGTTATCAGTGAGTGTGCTGCAATCACATTGTGAGTGGAAAAAGCTTTTCATATCAGTCTTAATATGCTAGACTGGATTTTAATGAACCGCTGCATGTCTTGAGCAGGATGATATTCCTTGAATTACAGCAACTCCAAATCAATTTGGTTTCAACACTTTAATAATTTAAATGTTTGAATGACTATTAACAATAATGACTAACTATATACAGTATACATGCTACCATTGAAAAGTTTGGGGTTGGTAAGATTTTTAAAATCTTTTTTAAGGTTCTTATGCTTACCAAGGTTGCATTTATTTGATCAAAAATGCAGTAAACAGTAATATTGTGAAATAATAAAATTACTGTTTTCTAAATATTTTAAAATGTAATTTATTTCTGTGATGGCAAAGCTGAATTTTCAGCTTTCAGTTCAGTGTCACATGATCCTTCAGAAATAATTTTAACATGCTGATTTGTTGCTCAATAAATATTTGTGAAAATAGTTGTGCCACTTCATATCTTTGTGGAAACGGTGACACTATAAATGTTGTAACATTATAAATGTCTTCAATTGCACTTTAACTTAAAAAAATAGTGACCCCAAATGTTTTAATATATACATATATTTAAATATGAAATTTGTATGAATTTTTAAAACTTAATCAAATTTTCACCTAAATTATTACTTTTTTTTTTCTTTTCATCTAAACTCGATAACATTAGTTAAAAGATAAACTCTAAACAGAAGAAGATTCATCTCATAAGCGTACTGAAAACTGGGACAAAATTAAGACAAAAGCTCATAGCAAACTGGAAAGACAAAAGATTCATGAAAGCACAGAGATAAAATGAGATGTACATCCCTCAGGAATTTCAGTGGACTCCAGTTTATCATGATCTTTTTGAGAGCAGACAGAAACACACAAGATCGCTATAAAGCTGGATTTAAAAGGAGTTTATAATATCAAAACCATGTTTTATATAACTTGGTGACACTTTGGAAAAGTTAAGCTCAGAATCAACATCCCTTAAGTAGGTCTATAAGCAGCCAAATCAAACAAAACTTCATGGCAAGAAACAAGATTTGTTCCCCTCCGCCTAAACAAAATTACACATCCTGAGTAGTTCCTCATACTGCGTAAACAGGACTGACAGAAGAAGATATGTCTCAAGAAAATAAGATAATGTAAAAGAAAGAAAAGAGAGCCTTGCAGTGCTCAGCATCTGCCTGCTCTCATCTGCTAATCTTTCTAATGTTGTGTTGTATTCACAGTTGTTTAGCCTCCCTGACAGGGCTTTGAAACTACCCTTGGAGTGCTTATGGATAATTCAGAACCTGTGTACAATATGTGCCAAGAGAAATAATGAGAGAAAAATGATGCTGTTTGACTTCTCACCAACTCCACAAACAGCTTCATAAGCCAAATGCTGGGTGGGCCGGGTCCACTCCTGACCCCCGATGGTCTGCGAAATAAAGCGGCAGAGGAGATTCTTTTACACAGCAGATGTTTCGATGCACAAGAACAAAGTATCGCTCTTTGCCAGACTCATGAATTTTGGATGGATCATGGACATGGGCTGTTATGAGGACATAGTACAAAATGCTTTTTCCACCATCCTACAGAAGACAGTGGTGTTATGTGTCCAGGGGATGGGGAAAACATCTGCTGTCATGTGCAGAGGAGCAAGGAGATGTGATAGAATTTACTGTAGCGTGATGAAGGAAAAGCGACCTGTTCCTGACAGCAGATAATACATTTGTCACGGTGGGTGATTATCATGGGGTAAATTAAGACGGCTTTATGTAATAATGTGGCCATGCTACAATAACCCAGCATCTAATTCATTTAAATGCAGTGTTAGTTGGTGAGCTTGACCTGTTTGCAATGAACTTACAGTAGAACGGATCACATATCTGACATTTTTAAGCACAATTACCGGTTCACTTAAAGGAGAAATATTTATCCACTTATTTCCCTCCTCACCTTTGCAAACTTGCTACTGCTTCAATGTCAGTTTATTTCTCAAAGCAAAAACATTGCTCATTGCTTCTTCCCTGTGGCCAGCTGAAGGTCATACATCATTATCCTGTTCTATCGCTTTAATTGGAAGTCGTGCAACATTCAGATGGGCCTCATGTGAGCAGAAAAACAAAACCAGAGAGACAGGAGGTGTGTGACCCTTAGGGGGCCCGTGGCAATGCAGGGGATCTGCCAATTACCTCAAATTAATTTTTGTGGGGAAAAAAAGTAAATAACAGTACATGAAAATAATTATCTTATTATACGTCTTATTGTATCTGCCAGAATTTGAATTTCATTGCATCACTACAATACACTTGGACAGTGGTTTTCAACCAGTGGGCTGGGGCCCATTAGGGGGCTTCAAGATTACTTGAAAATGATTAATTCTTCAAATTAAGTAGGCTTTGAATATTGTTGAAGGTTGAGAACCACTACACTAAGGGTTTGTTTGACTGTACATTTGTACTGTAAAAAATTTGTATAGGGACCAATTCTCACTATTAAAGTCACTTAATAGCATGCCTATTATTAACATACTGGCTGTTTATTAGTACTTATAAAGCACATATTCTGCATGAGCATATTCTACATCCCTAATCCTACCCAATACCTAAACGTAACAACTACCTTACTATTAACAAGCAGCAAATTAGGAGTTTATTGAGGCAAAAGTAGTTGTTAATGATTTGTTAATGGTGAAAATTGGACCATAAAATAAAGTGTGTCCAAACTTGGTCTTAGTCTGAAGATGTTATTTTCACCGGTATGTCCTGTGTGGAGTCTAGAAACAGGTTATATAGTTGATGAGGTATTTATGAGAACAGCAATCATCAGTGGATCTAGCTGAATCCTGAACACAAACACTTTGTTTGCCACACAGTCATTCTGCAGCTCAGGCAGTCTCATATGTATGAATATAAAAAGTGATGTAAAAACAATTATCACATGGAAACTGAGTAAATTTCACAAACAATTACAAAGAAATGGCAAGTAACACATTGAATTAAAATGTTAAGTGTATAATATAACTGAAATAGTCTTTTCTTGTAAATCATAATCCAATAACGTTTGTTTTAAAACTGCAAAAAATAATTTTTTAGTCTAGCAAACTCATACAAATATACACTCAAACTGTTTTATCATACAACAGTGTAACCTTTATCCAGTTTCCAAGATATAACATGGAAACACCATTCCAATGCTGTAATGTAACTTAAGTGGAAGCGTACACACCTCTTTCACACCTGAACTATGAATCAACTTAGCCCAAAGCAAGAAGAAATGGCATGGTAAAATGTCACTTTCTGATTTAATTCTACACAAATCATGTTTTGCTATAATTACTTGTTCACTGGAAAACAGTTCAGAATATGTACTGCAAGGTTCTCAAATTGACAATGCATTCACTGGGTGTTAAGGACAAAAATTGACCTTGAACACCGCCATTGGTTACGCACTGTGGCATTTTTCATTTGGAGCTACCTTTTTTGCAACTTTAATATCTGCAGGGTGCTTTCAACAACACCAGCTAAGAATATACACCCTCAGTGTGAAACCACACGACAAACCTGTCTTACTCATACTAGAATAGGGCTTTTTATCTGGACCATGTATTATAAATTCGATTAAATTAGAAAACTCATTTTCTTCATCACACTAGAACCCCACGGACTCCAACAACATCTGATAAAATGAAGGAAGGGTTCATAAAAAGGACACGGAATCAACCTTCCTCACTCCTTCAAAACTAATAACCCTTACCGCCGATAAACAGCATCTAGACAGCATCTGAATTTTTCTACCTATTTTATGAAATAAATGACTAGATAACACCATATTTTCAATAAACAAGAACATGTCTTGCATATTAGGAGGATTTTAATCAGCATATGTATTCATGGTGCATTGATGATAGCTAGTATTGCTGGAAATATTGCTGAGAGTCTAAACCTCAGCTTTGCTACTTAATTCCTGTGAGCAGAAATGGAGATAGATAGTGAAAGATAATATCATATCATATCCCTGGGCTTTGGCAAGGCATTTTCCTCTCCATAAGTGTGGGCTTTGTCCCTCCCAATGGAAAACCAGTATTGGAGAGGCAATGGGCTGTCACTTCTGCCTCAGAAGTCCTGGGAGACAAATTAGGATGCTCTGGTTATGGAGACAGCAGATTCTTCTTTTCTTTTTATGTTAGAATATAACTTTTTGTTCTTATACTTGGATTGTTGTATGTTTACTTATGTTTAACTAGTATGTAGCACCGTGGTCCTGCGAGACACGACATTTCGTTCCACTATATGTCCACACATGTAGCAGAATGACAATAAAGCTCAACTTGACTTGACTTGTCTCAAAGAATTCAACTGCTCATTATTATGAAAGATATTTGCTAAGATATACATCATGATCTAAACAATGGCTCTTTTGAAATCTCAATTATTGTGATTTTTTTCTCAAATTCTGATTCTGGCAGTCCATTACTGCGGATGGGACAGTCCACAAAGATGAACCTCAACAGAATGTGCAACTGTAAGTATGGCAGGCTTTGCACAGGAGTCTTCAAAAAAAAAAAAGAAAAGGTCCAACCAGAGGTAATTCTGAGGTGATTCTACACTAACAGAGCCACCTTGTGGTGCACGGATGATTTTCTCTGACAGTTTAAACAAACCAACCACCCACCGCTGTGCAATTTCACTGCCCTAATACTGAGAAATTGGCTTAATTTTAAAAACATGGCATGAGGCAGGGAGGCTGACGTGTGAATGCTGACGGGAAATACTGTTCAAATGAGCAAACTTTGAAGATTTTCTACTCCCTTATCACTGAAAACCACACTACAGTGGGATGGTTCAGACTATGATGCATCTATAATGAATGAATGCAATAAGAGTGATGCTGTTATATCTGGCATTCCTCTCTCCTTATACTGTTTTCCATTGGCTAGCTAGCAGACAAGAGACTGCTAATTCATAAACACGCCATAATAACAGAAATTAAAGATGAGCCTCTTTTCGCTGCACAGTAAAAACAGTGTCAAGAAAACATCAATAATTCACTTACTCTCACTCTACTCTCTCCTAACAACTGTTTATTAGCCCAGCTTGTTAGACAGTACACTAATAAATGGCTAAAAATGAAAACTCATAATGTATTTTTCATCTATAAACCTAAATAATAATTATAGAATTTAATACAGACAAGTTCAAACTAAAGGAATGAGATCTGACTCTTCACTAACTACAACAAATGTCATCTATAGCGGACAAAGTATATATCCAGGGTTAAAGAAAAGGTAAGCCACTTATTACGAAAAAGACATCTGCTTTTGTGTCACGTATTTGCACTCCAAGGAATATGAAAGAGAATATTAATGCTACCATTGTTCCGCACAAAGATGATCTAAGCAGCACCTGGAGGAGAAACTTTAAAGGGACAGACTCATTTCAAAGGCTTAAAATACAAAAACAAATGGTTAAATACTTATATGTAATATACTATAAAAGAAAATACCTAATGCATTATTAAGTGAATAACAATGACTAGAAAAATAAGACAAATACATATGGTTGTTCTTCAATTCCTCAAAACAAGTCAAGTCACATTTATTTATATAATGCTTTATACAATACAAACTCCTAGTATTCTTAGTAATGAACATGAAAATAACATGAAAAAAGAAGCATGCATTAAAATAACTTTGATTACTTATGTGGGCATACCGCTTTTATGAAGAGTGTCTACTAAACTCACAAAGACAGTTAAAGTTTATGAAACATTCTTCTTTTTCTTTGTTAATTCAATGTACTGTACAAAACAACCTGTACTCTAAATGTAAAGAAAACCTACTTAAGCATGATCATTCATTCAACAAGGATTCTGAAAATAAATAATATGCACAAAACTAATTTACTTTGCAGAATTGTTGTTACATGTTCCCTAATACATAAGACTGCAAATTTCATAAGTTTAAATCAATTGGTCATTCTCTTGGCTAGACAGAGGACAGGTAATAATCCCACAGTTGCCCAGGGCACTACATTAAATCCTCATATATTCAAGGGTTGACATTAC